>JAPYYD010005536.1:0-12021 GCA_028551405.1 Uromys caudimaculatus | reverse complement strand
TGGCTCCAGCTGCATACGTAGCAGAGGATGGCCTTATATGGTGTCAATGGGAGGGAGGCCTTTCGGGTCTTGGTGCCCCAGTATAGGGGGATGCTAGGGTGGTGAGGCAGACGTGGGGTGGGGGTGGGGGTGGGAATGGGGGTGGGGGAGCACCTTCATAGAAGCAGGGGGATGGGATGGGGGTTTGTGGAGGGGAAACTGTGAAGGGGGACAACATTTGAAATTTGAAATGTAAATAAATAAAATAACCAATTAAAAAAGGAAAAAAAAAACTTAAGGTCAGAAAAAAAGCTTTAGAAACAAACAAACAAACAAACAAACAAACACAAAATGTATGTTCCAAATATTAAAGTGGCACCAAAAAGTGCAATGGAGCTAAATCCTGTGTTCAAGGATAGTAAACTGAATTGAGGGAGTGGTGGCCTCAGAGCAAGATCTTACCTGGCTAAGCTTACTGTTAATGTGTTTGCATTTGAACAAAGTATATTTATAGCGTGTTATAAATTAGGATGTTAGGCACTATTACGAGTTGGTTATTGTTTTCATTTTCACTTTTAATATAGAATGAGCTATAATCCAGAAGTGGAGGACATACCTGTGATCCAGATCTTGAGGAGGGAAGACACAGGGTAGACAAAGCCATGCAGATCTGGAGATCAAGGTTTGTCTATAGTGCAATACCAGGACACCCAAACTTAGACAGTAAAGGAGTTAGAAAACAGGAAAAGAAAGGTGATGATAACGTAATAGAACAAAGAGGCTGTGTTCCAGTTCCAGCAAGTAGCAGAACTTAATAGCTTCGGACATGTATGTGGCTTTGGCTTTACAGTCAATAATAGAAAAGACTACTGGGACAATTGATGCTGGTTAGCCAGAGCTAAGAATTAGTGGTTAATAAGAAAAAACCAGCGTCACTGAGTTGAAATCATCTGGGAAATGTTTTCTGAGAGCACAAAGAAGCTGTGTTCCAGAGATAGCCAAGGTTGTACCTTGTGCTGCAGCCAGATTTGGTGTGTATAAGAATTACCCAGGTGGTACTGGTTTTGAAGGACTGAAGGGGTCATGGAGAGCAGCTGAGGCTTGGCACTGTGAGAGGCCAGGGAATGCCACTGGTGAAGGTGCAGGCTGGGTTGCAGTGACAGCCCGGGGCTGAAAGGGTCATGCAAAGTAGTTGAGGCTTGGCACTGTGAAGAGAGCCTGTGAGAGGCTATTGGTGAAGCCTAGTTGCAGTGGAAGATGTCAGTGAACTAGAGATGCCAGTTCAGTGGGATGATCACTAAGACCAGCAGCAGCAGTGGAGTGGAGTCAAGCAGAACCTAGAGTGCTACAGAGGGCAGAGCTGGAGATGTGATCCAAGCTCTTTGGAGGAGCCCAGAAGATCATCTGAGGATCTCAGTCATTGGAAAAGAAGCTGGAGAGTTGAAGTTGCTTTGGATACCCCAAGATGTCAAGATGTCAGAGCCCTGGGATACCTACTGAGAAAAGCTGCTAACAGGGAGTAGAACCAGTCAACGAGAAAGATTTGTGTTGTAGTCAACAAAAGTGAAAGGATTAGAGATCTAAAGAGAGCTTTGACCTCTTCAAATGCAGAGTTTGGAGTTTGCCAAACTGGTTTTCTGTCTTATTTGGTTCAGTTTTTCCTCACCATGACATTTTAGAATGGTATTGTATACCCTGCATGATATTGGAGGCATGTGTTCTGCTTTTTGATTTTGGTATTTTAGGGAATTACAGTTAGATTACATGAATCTCATAAGAGACTTTAGACTTTTAATATTGTAGAATGTAGATGCAGAGACCCACAGCCAGATGCTAGGCATAGCCAGGGCAATGTTGGAGCCAGCATGTTAAAGTTTTCTATATCCACCAAATGTATGTATATATATATGTGTATATGTAAATGTGTAAAATGGTTGGAGCCAGAATGTTGGAACTTTGCTCCATTTATCAGATGTGTATGTATGTATGTATGTATGTATGTATGTATGTATGTATGTTTGAATCTGCTCATTGGAGTTTGTTCCACCCACCAAATATGTGTGTATGTGTATATATGTAAGTGGTTAAGTTTGCTCCATTCACTCAATGTTTGAATGTGTGTTTGTCTGTCTTTTTGTATGTATGTATGTATGTATGTATGTATGTATGTATGTATGTATATGAAATTGTTGGAGCTATCTTGGTTCATCCACTTAGTGTGTGCATACATGTGTATGAGTTTTCCCTTTTTCTTTTTCTGTTCTTGCCTGCCCCCAAAGAGTTTAAAGATTTCAAAGAGTACAGAGAATATATCACCGGTCACAAGGAGTGCTGGCCCCAAGTTTAATTTTCTCAGAGAAACGTTTGCTCAGTGAGCAATCACTGACTTTATGCTCTCATCTCAGTTTCCCCACCCAAGAGCATGTGATTTTTGATAAAGAAGTCAGAAATATAAAATGAAGAATAAAAGAATGGTGCCAGTCTAACTGGGTGTTGACATGTGGAATGCAAATAGATCCATATCTGTCCCCCTGCACAAAACTCAAGTCCAAGTGGATCAAAGACCTTGACCAGATACAGTGAATCTAATAGAAGAAAAAGCAGGGAATAACCTTGAATTCATTGGCACAGAAGGCAACTTCCTGAACAGAACATCAATAGCACAGATACTAAGAACAACAATTAATAAATGGGACCTCATAAAACTGAAAAATTGTAGGGCAAAGGACAGCATCAATAGGACAAATAAGTAGCCTACAGATTGAGAAAAGCTTTTCACTAATTTCTCATCTGACAGAGAGATAATTTTCAAAACATATAAAGAAGTTAAGAAGCTAGACATTAACACATCAAATAATCTAATTAAAATGGGGTACAGATCTAAAAAGATAATTCTCAACAGAAGAATCTCTAATGGTGAGAATCATAAAGTAATGGTCAACATCCTTAGCCATCAGGAAAATGCAAATCAAAACAACTCTGAGATTTTATCTCACACCAGTCAGAATAGCTAAGATCAAAGATATGAGTGACAGCTCATACTGGTAAGAATTGGAACAAAGAAAACACTCCTCCATTGCTGGTGGGAAAGCAAATTTGCATAGCCACTTTGGAAATCAATATGGCTATTTCTCATTAAATTGAGAATTGGATCCACCTCAAGATCCAGATATGTCACTCCTTGGTATATAGCCAAAGGAGACACCACCATGCCTCAAGGATACTTGCTCAGCTATGTTCATAGCAGCTTTATTCATAATAGTCAGAAAATGAAACAACCTAGATGTCCCTCAGCTGAAACATGGATAAAGAAAATGTGATACATTTACACAATGATATACTACTCAGCTATCAAAAACAAGAAAATCATGAAATTTGCTGACAAATGGATGGAACTAGAAAAGATCATTCTGAGTGAGATAACCCAGACTCGGGAAAACAAACATGGTATGCACCCACTTGTAAGTGGGCATTATCTATTAGTAAACGATAATCACACTATAAGTCATAAATCCAGAGAGGCTAATTAACAAGGAGGACTCAAGGGGTAATCAATGGATCTCCCTGCTAATATAGAGAAAGAATAGACTTTGCAGGTGGACTGTGGGAGAATGGTGGCAGAATAGATGGAGGAAGAGAGTACTCAGAGATTCTTGGAATTGGGGGATATTAATGGAGTGGAATAATGTAGAAGCTTAGTGCAGTGGAAAAATCCCTGGAGTCTATGAGATGACCCTAGAGAAGTCTATTAGCAATGAGAGATACAGAGCCCAAATATGCCATCTTCTATAGCCAGGCAAAGGTTCTATCAGTGGGACTAGAACATCAACCCATCCACCAAAACTTCTACCTACAACATGTCCTGCCTGCAAGATGTATATGTGTTAGGGCAATAGTGGCATAGAATTTGTGAGTGGCCAACCCAGAACTGGTCAAACTTGAGGACCATTCCAAGAGAAGGAGCCCACACCCAACACTTCCTGGATTGCTAGGAACCAATCAAGACAGCCCAAAGGTAAAGGGGAGTCAATGAACTGTTTCCTAATGATATTAAGCTACATTCATAGATTGTGCCTAGCCCAGTTTTCATTAGAAGGATATCATCCAGCAACTGATGGAGTAGATGCAGAGACCCACAGCCAGATGCTAGGCATAGCCAGGGCAACCCCATAGAAGAGGGGGAGGAAGGATTATAGGAACTAGAGCATTCAAGGGCACCAGGGAAACATAGTCCACAACATCAACTGAAGGCTCATGGGGACTCATAGAGATCAAGGAGCCTACATGAGTCTGAGCTAAGTCCTCTGCATATACCTTATGGCTGTATAGTTTGGTGTTCTTGTGGGACTCCCAACAATGGCAGGAAGAGCTACCTCTGACTCTTTGACATGTACTTGGGACTCTTTTCTTCCTACTGAACTGCCTCATGCAGCCTCAATATGAGGGCTTGTGCTTAGTCTTATTGTAACTTGGTAGAATATTTGTGATGAATATCCCTGGGAAGCCTGCTTTTTAAACTTTATGTTTTCTTTTTTAAGGGAATAAGAATAGTTGATCTGAGGGAGAAGGGAGGTAAGGGAAGGGACTGGAAGAAAAGGAAGGGGGAGAAACTGTGGTCAGGATGTTATGTATTATAGAAAAATAAAAGTAAATAAAAAATTGACTTCCAGGAGCTACTATTGGAAATAGTGATATTAGAAATCACTGCTGGGAGCCTCCTGGCCTGGAGAGGGTAGAGACAGAGACAGGCACAGAGTAGGACTCTGGTATTGCTTTAAAGACTGAGGGTCTCTGGACGTTCTAGCTCCCTAACTATACTGAAATGCCAGTGATAACATCTAAAAAGTCCTAAAAACTTTCTTGCTCTTTCTGAGGGTAAAAAGCTGCTGGCTTAGGTGATTGACACCTGTAACTTAACAGCTGAAGATTAAGTAGCGTGGCCTTTGTTCTATCTCAGCAGAAACTGTGTGGCTTTAACTTTTAGCCTGCTAGTCAGACGTCGCAGGAAGAAAAAAAAAGACCCTTTGAAAAGTGATTATATCGTTTACTAGTAAGTTGTAAAAAGTTTTCTATGAAAACTATCTAAGAAAATGGGAAAGCAGAACGATCCTAAGCGGGGCAAGGGAAAATTTTTTTCTCTCATCTCTTTGTCCTCAGTACTTATACACCTTTCAGAATACATGATCACATGGTAAAAAGTTCATCACAAGTTCACACATAAAATTCAAATCGTAAATTGAATAAGAACTTTGTAACAGTGAATGTTTACATGCATATCCATTAAGAGTAATTATCTGGCTAAATATTCATCATCTGTCACAGATCCACAGGTTCACTGAAAGTTAAAAATTATAAGTTATTAGTGGAGTTTTGTATAGATAAACGCAGTCAGTATTTTATCTTCTGTCCTCACATCTATAATAAATTGTTAGTTCCCTTTTTATGACTTTTGGTTAATTGTTTTACAACCTCTTGGAATGTGCTCTGAGTAGTAGAATGTCTGGTTACTATCTAAGAGGCAATGAACTGGTGACACATGGGAGACTGACAGAGTTCTCACTGCAGTTTTGACTATCAGAAAAGGATCTAATAACAGTTCCACTGTAAAAGAGCTTAATAATCACTGATATAATTTTAGGAATTCTTATAGGATCATCACTAAGAATTAAGAAATCATCTATTTGTCTATATAGCATCACTACAAGACAGTACATCTTCATAGATCTGCAGGATTCTACTCAAGAGGGGTGGGCTAATACTAGTGATTGTTATATATGTTTAATAATAGCAGGAATCTTTCCTAAAATGATTTTCTCCTGGGCATTGCCTATAGGAGCAAATCTGTCATGGATTATAATCTGAGGCAGATTATTTCAGGAAGATCATCTGCTAGTTATTAGTTTGTCCTATGATGGCTCCTGACAAATCACTTTAACAATGAAATCACTAAATAATAAATTCTTAAAATATTATTAAGACAAATAATTTATTTATGGTTTGGCCGTATCAAAGTACTTAACGTTCGTTACAAGAAGCCATTAAACCCATGGAATGGCAAATAAGAGATGCAGAGAGAACATTCACAGTACTTGCAATGCTTATATTTGAAATGTATAAAGAACCAAAATCAGATTAGTAAGACAACCATTACTATTGTCTACAGCCTATGCAATAGAGTCAGTAATTCATGTTTGAATAGTCCAGTTACATGACCAGTATTAATGTTTGCTAACATAATTTATTCTATTCAAGCCTCAGATACTTGAATAGACAGAACAGGAAAGAAATGTTGATGAACAATAAATGCTTGAAGAAGAAGGTGTTCAGTGACTTTAGTTCTCAAGTAAAAGTGAAAACTCAAGGCAGTATACAATATCCAGGGGAGTTGAAATGAAAATAATTAAAGTCTCTCTCTCTCTCTCTCTCTCTCTCTCTCTCTCTCTCTCTCTCTCTCTCTCTCTTTCTCCAGAAAATCCTGTAATAAAACAGCACAAACAAAACAATCACAAAAACAAAACCTACAGTGATAAAAGAACTCTTAGCAATGCTGACTTAAATGAAAATTGGCAAAGTAACTGCTAAACTTCTGTTAATGTTGTTTTAAAATTAATAAGAGTGTATTTTGTGATTAGTGGTTCCATTGTTAGGCATATGATACTTAAAATGTATCCAATAGTTATTAAAACACAGTAAGGAAGAATTTGTTTAGAATCACTGAGATAGATATAGTAACAATGACAATAGGATTTTGGCAAAGATGAAAACTTGCTCTCCATAAGTGTAGGACTATCTCCAGCAAAGGATCATGGAGGTAGGCAGTAAGTGTGAAGTTACTAAGAGAAAGTATCAGGAGTTAGGATAAATGAACTAACGTGATACTGAAGACAAGCCAGAGCAACCAGATATTATTTAAGAGAGTGAGACAAGGAACCAGATCAGATAGTGAGAATAAGTAAGTATTTTAGAGGTTGTTAGATTGCCTAAGAAGTGTTCTTTGCTACAGTTTGATTTTCCAAATAAGTACATGAATGGATTTACAAGTTTTAGAAGCCTATCTAATGGATTATAAACCTAAAAATATTTGTCAATAGACAAATATCTCTATGTGTTCAACTAAAATATGCACCAATGGTATAAGCAATAGATTTATTGATCTCTCAAAGTAAAATCTAGAAAAGAATTATTTAATAATCCTTTGGATAAATTGAGTACAAGGGAATAGAAAATTAGACTATAACTGAAATGAATGAGTTCCTGTCTTCTAAAATAATGTGAATAGATTATATGTAAATAACATTCTATAGCTGTAACTCAAATGCAGGACAGAAGAAAGTACATAACCCATAAGTGAAATATACTAGCACCTTAAAAAAATACATTATTAAAACCTTATCTCTTCTTCAGTGCTTTGCCTGCCTGTGTCTTTTGTCCTGTGTGTGAATCATATCATTTCTTTTAGAAGTGACTGAAAATCAACACTGATGCATAGAATCTTTTAAGTTTAGAGTTTCATACAGGTCACAGCTATTATAATGACACTTGAGTTCACAAACTTTCCCAGTCTTAGGAGATGTTTGGGAGAGTAGGACATTAATGATCAAATCTACTGCATCAGAATATATGGTATTAAATAGAGAACTCATTTTCAAGAAAAGTTCTCTAACATTTCATTATGTCTCTTTTAATCATGGTGAGCATTACAGAGAAATGGTTAGAACAGGAGTTATGGCCTGTAAAACTCATTATTGTTTCTCTAGGAAGTATTTAATGGCATCAACACCAGGACACTGATATCGATTATAGAAATATCCATGCACGGTGAGGATATTTTAGCTAAAACTACCATTAGAGAGACTCATGTGGCTCTCTATCCTTGAGCTCTAAACACGAATCTGTTTATATGTTTATATCCTTTGAATTCTGAGAAATCAGGTTCTATAGGAAGGATCCTGCAATTAAAAGATATTTCTTACTTTTAATATTTATTCTCTACCTATAAGTTTGGGGGTTTTTACTTTTATTTCATCATCTTACACAGTCTTGAATCAATGTTCGTATGCCTTCCTACTCAGTATGGTGAAAGCTATGTAGAGCTATGGTTTGTGGTAGGGTTTCTTTGAGTCAAGTAATAGATAGTGTTGCATGAGATTTTTGCCTCTATTAATTCTAGGAAGAGTATATACCATCTCTGGTTAACTTCCTATGTTGTTCAGGTTGCAGTGTATAGTTTGAATTGATATAAAAGATTGATTTATTCACCCTCATGTATAGAGTCAAAAGATAAAAAGAGATTCACTGGAAATCATGTCTCCTGTAGCTAAATTGCAAATTAACCGAGCACTCCATATCTAGGTAAAGGTCAGTGAGTGCTAAAGACTAAAAAAGAAATGGCAATGAGTATTGTGATAGCACAATTCTACTTCCTGCTGACTTTTTGGAGGATAATGAAGGATCATAAAAAGTTGAATGAAACAACCATAGCCACTTTTTGCAGGTGATACAGAATTTAAGTGTGGTTATTTAAAAGTAAAGTTCCTGGTATTTGTCTTGCACATAACAATCTTGTAAATCTATTTTTTCCCCAAACTGATTAAAACTGTAAGGAGAAAGAAGAGATTTGGTTTATCTTACAAATAAATGACCTCACTTCATTCAACAGTTTCATGGACAGATTTATTCTAGCTTTGCATTAAAGTTTAAATTGCAGAAAATATACCTGTCTGTCCTATTAATAATCTTGGATTAAGTTGATGTGTTTACTCTTGTAAGATTAATTTTTTAGTTATTTGCTCATGGATAATTGTGAATTTTCCTCAAACCTATTCAGCTGCCTGAAGTAAAGCACAACCATGTTCAAATTACTAGCGTCCCCATTACTCACACAGTAATGTGTAATTCTGTATTCCTATATGATAGATATTCTATGAAAAAACAACTTTGAGGTGAAGATACTGTATATAGCTGACAAGTATCTTTTCTGACTTTCAGCACCAAGTAGGTGCAAAGTAATCTGTAAAACTGTATGAAAATGTCATACAATTAGCTTAAACAGAATTTCATACACCCAAACACTCCACAAGATTATGTACATATCCAATAAAGACAGAAAACACAATTTGTGCTTTAAAATGTAATTTATTGAAAAGAGGAAAAGGATAATCTCAGTTACTACGCACAATTACCCAAAATGATAACATTTTCAGAAGAATCCATTTAAAGACTTTAAAAACAAATTTTCCATAATAGAAACTTGTTAAAGGCCTTGATTCTCTCTGCCCAGATAATGCAACTGGAATTTAGAAAAAAAAAGTCTGTCTAGAAAGGTTAGCTTAAGGAAGGATGCTATACTATCTAATATGCAGTAGACAACTCAAGGTGAATCATTGCCCTCTATATGGTGTTTTTTCTACTCTAAATTAGCAGTCAAGCCTTTAGGTAAGATAGAGGCTCCATAGGATGAATGAAGAGACGTGAGGAGGATGGAGAGTGGAGGTTCCAGTCACATCTGTAGGTAGAGAGGCAAATGCATGGTTAGCGATATTATGTCATTTTTGAGGGAAGAGAGATTGTTATGATTTTATACATTTTCTACTCATTTTTATATCAAACTAGCACATTAGTTGATTTTTGTTTCTCTACTGCTGATATACACACATCATTCCTGTTTTATTTTGACTTAAAGAAACTTTGTTATTAATCTATAACTTTTGTGTTATTAGTACAGATACCACCAAGAAAATATAATAAAGGTGTCACATAGTCCAGAAGATCACATATCATGTGATCTTTTGGGGAAAAAATTAAGGAATATCACACACACACACACACACACACACACACACACACACACACGGGGCCAGGGAGGGAGAGGGAGAAGGGACAGTGGCTGAGGTGATTAAAACACAGTTAGTTTTACTGTATAACCTGCTATTGATTCCTACTTTATTATCTTAAAGAATAGGATCTTGCTGTTTGTCTTTAAATGTTTCTCAGAGCCACTATTCCATGAAATAGTCACATTCACATATACTTTCATAGAACTTTCCCTCATTATAATTTATGCTATGAAATGTTAGGTTGCTATTTAAATACGTAATTATGAAAACTCACATTTCAAGTGGTAGTAGGATGGAGGGTTAGACATGCAGCTTATAAACTTACCCAGTGTTATAACTGTGGAGTTCCTGAGAGGTGCCTTAATATCTCTGAAAGAAATAACAGGATTAACATCATTAGAGGAATGTATTCAATAGTAAAATTTTAATGAGGAAAATGTTGGCTGCTGATTAAGTATCTGTTTTTACAATATTTTCTTGACAAATTTATTGAAATTGATCACCTTAAGGATAAGAAGTAAAAAGTATTATATGATTTGAAATGAGCACAAGGCCAGGAGTTGAATTCAGGATGAGTACATGCTTAGACATGTGCTCGTTTACACACATAGTGTTTATATTAATCATGTCTATACACAGAATGAAAGTGCTTAACTGAAGCATTATATTTACTATGTGTCAGCAGATTGCTTTTGTTTCCATCATTAAAATGTGTTTCACTTACTGAATGTAGAATTCTGCTCTTTGTGCTACTGAGAAGGAATTTTGAGTCTCGGGTACTAGAAAGCATGAAATCATCACTGACTGGTCATTTTTATTCTAAATATTTTCTTACAGATGTTCTTTAAGCTACTTTGCCTCCTTTGTTCAACATCAGTGTATCGGTATTCATTAATTTTCATAAACTCACCACCACACATTGTTTTTTTCAGCATCCTTGGGGACAATGGGCTTGAAGGTGTTCAGAACAGCTTCAGGAGTAAGGGACTGCATGACTTGTGGCACGTAAGCCCAAACGGGATAGGCATCATACTGGAATAATTGCTGTGGGAAGGGCTGAAGGGAAAAACAAAACAAAAGACAAACAGAATGTGTGAGCAATGGCTGTTAGAGTCTCTGAAAGCTGGATCACAGTCTCGCTTCTTATGGTCACTGCTGAAAATGGAATCCCAAGGACCAGAGTTATCTATCCAGGCCTTATTACCGAGCCCAAAGAAAATAATAGCAAAGTCTCTCTAGTTCTTAATTAGAACTCATTGATATTTTAGCTACTAAAAATAATTTTCTAACAGATCTATTTTAGTTCCCTTAAGAACTTTGATAGCAAAAGAAGGGTCCTTTTCCCAAGATCAGTATAGCCTATCTCTGAATGTCTGTTAAGCAGAAAATAAACCTCTAAATGTTCACTCAGTGCCATTTCCAGAAACTAGTTTTGGGTACAAAAAAGTATATTTCTTTCTGGAATATTGGAATATAATATTGGAATATATAATAGTGGATATAATATTATTGGATTAATATTGGAATATGCATAAAATGTTGAAATATTGGAATATATATATGCTATTTTTTTGAAACCAGGAATAAAATGGAAAATACCTCAAATTTCTTGTGAACATTTATATAAGTAATAAAAAACTATATATTGAAATTTCTACTTTTCTTATTAATACATATGTGTAAAATGAAATTACAGGATAAAAGTAACTGACCTGAACAGAGAACTGGGCAGGTACCTTGTTGAAGAAAAAAAAACAATCTTTCTAAGTTACATATAACTGGGTACCACAGATAGTAAATTACTGTACCGAATTTATAAATAATAAAATCTATCTATACGTCAATTTTTACATCATCTTTTAAAAGATGTATGAAACAAATATATCCATTGCACTTTAAGTAAAACAAATGATTGCCTCTAATTTGCTTTTACTTTGAGCACTCAAAGTGATTGGGGCATTCAAGAATCCAATGAAGGTAACTTAAGACCCACTGATGAGTCATTATGAAGCTGATTAATTGCCGCAGTATTTAAAATCTTGGGGAAATTTAACTGTAATCATATTCATAGAAAGGAAATTATCACTCTCCTACACATTCTTCTCAATATTAGAATGTTCCATGTAAGACATACAAGTCTCAGACTCGAACACAAAGCAGCTTCTTTTAAAAGTGAAGACATGCCAGCACTAGAAACATAAAGATA
>JAPYYD010005535.1:0-12023 GCA_028551405.1 Uromys caudimaculatus | reverse complement strand
ACTGATTTGTTTGAATTAATTTTATATCCAGCCACTTTGCTGAAGTTGTTTATCAGCTGCAGCAGTTCTCTGGTGGAGTTTTCGGATCACTTAAGTATACGATCATATCATCTGCAAAGAGTGATATTTTGATTTCTTCCTCACCAATTTGTATTCCTTTGACCTCCTTTTGTTGTCTAATTGCTCTAGCTAAAACTTCAATTACTATATTGAATAGATAGGGAGAGAGAGGGCAGCCTTGTCTAGTCCCTGATTTTAGTGGGTTTGCTTCGAGTTTCTCTCCTTTTAGTTTGATGATGGCTACTGGTTTGCTGTATATTGCTTTTACTATGTTTAGGTATGGGCCTTGAATTCCTGATCTTTCCAAGACTTTTATCATGAAGGTATGCTGAATTTTGTCAAATGCTTTTTCAGCATCTAATGAAATGACCATGGGGTTTTTTTCTTTGAGTTTGTTTATGTAGTGAATTACATTGATGGATTTCCGGGTATTGAACCATCCCTGCATCCCTGGGAGGAAGCCTACTTGATCACGATGAATGATCGTTTTGATGTGTTATTGGATTCAGTTTGCGAGAATTTTATTGAGTATTTTTGCATCGATATTCATAAAGGAAATTGGTCTGAAGTTTTCTTTCTTTCTTGGGTCTTTGTGAGGTAAAACGTTCTTAATATATATCATCAGAGATTGTTCATCACTGAATTTACCTAAAGGTTTCTTTGATTCAGTTTAATAGAGGCTGTGTAGCATAGTATTCAGGGCACACAGTGCAAAAAAGGAGTTGTTATTGTAAATCTTGAAGAACTAACGTTTTTGGTGTTTGTCTCATCATCTATAAAATCTAGAAAATAAAAGTAGCTCCTTCACAAGTTCACTGTGCATATTCAATGAGAAATTTTGCATAAATCGCTTAGCATACAGCCTGCCATTCAATTCACAACATGTATGTCTTTGAATTTTGTGTTTTCTGCTTACGTATTTTCTAGGTGTTTATAATTAATAATGTCATCCCTATTCCATTAAAGCAGTGATGAATCTAAAAGGGCAGCTTAGTCACCAACTACATGGTGTGTCTCTATTCAGAAGGTTATTAGCCCCTGTTATGATTTGTATCTATTTTGTCCTTCATAGGCTCATGTGTTTGAACAAAAATATTCAGTCTGGTAGTTCTGATTTGAGATGTTATAGAAATTTCTGGAAGTGAGGCCTAGTTTGAAAAATTGGGTTGCTGAGGAGTAGGTCTTGAATTATAACCCACTCCCTTAGCCTCACACTCCTTGACAGAGGTGAGAGCTGCTCTCTCTACCATGCTGTCCTCCTCATGGCAGACTATATCTTCCCCAAAATAAATCCTTCCTCTTCAAGTTGCTTTCTATTTTCTCACAAAGATGAGAAAAGTAGTGAATATACTCCCCTTGTTTCTCCCTATGTAAAGCTATGTAAGTATAGCTTTATAGAAGAAGAGAGCCTTCTGCTGATTTTCAGTTCTCTGTTACCAGACATTTGATAGTCCCATTTAGGTTACTAGATGATACTGAAGAAACTGGGGCCCCTCTTAGTCTTTGTAATAAAAGAGTATGCTATATCCCCAAGAACTGGAGCTGTTAAATTTAACAAACTTAGAAGCTAGAGGATATATCAGAGTGTAAAATACAAACACTCAGAGTGGGTAAGGTATAACTCTGGTAGCTTCCTGGAGGAGAATGGAGAAAAAAAGGAAGAAAAGCCATGTCTTTTGAGTAACCTACATGGAGGTCTGCTTTGAGGTAGCAAGCAGCCTCATGGCTTTAGATAATGAGTAAGGGATCCAAGAAAGGGGGGAAAGTTAGGAAGAAGAGGAAGTGTGTGTGTGTGTGTGTGTGTGTGTGTGTGTGAGAGAGAGAGACAGAGAGAGAGACAGAGACAGAGAGAGGGAGGGAGGGAGGGAGGGAGGGAGAGAGAGAGAGAGAGAGAGAGAGAGAGAGAGAGAGAGAGAGAGAGAGAGAGATGGTACTTTTATGGGTCTGAAATCAGAATAAAGGATAACTGGAACTCATAGTGGTTTGGGGGAACTCTGCTGGGAGTAGGGCAAGGGTTGGAGGGGAGAGGAACTTGAGCAGGCAGGAATTATGAGAAGTAAAAGTATAGTATTCATAAAGGAATAATTATTCTACCCTAGCTTGCCTGAAAATGTGCTTGCCTTCCTGGGGTAGTCCCACCTACCATCCTGAGGGGTGGTTTCTTGACCAGGACCTTGGCAACCCCAATTAACTCTTAAGGAAGGATATGATTCTATTCTCCACCTAGAAGTAGTCTCTTATTTTATTTTAACATTTTTCTTATTATTTTAAATTATGTTGCATGTGTCCATCTGCATGTGGGTATGCACACATGAATGCAGGTGGTTGAGTATGCCATATCCTCAAGAACTGGAGCTGAAACTACAGATAGTTCTGCTCTGCCCTTGTGTGTGTTTGGAACTGAACTCAGGTTTTTTGGAAGAGCACCAAGTGTTTTTAGCCACAGATCACAGAGCTAGCCCTCCAGCCTTCCAGCTTCCTAGGTTCTATTCTCTACAATAACACTTCCATTAAAACCCCACCTCTTCACTGACTTTGGGTAACACTCTGATTTCCTCAGGCTGGGTGCTTTTGTTCACTTATGAAATAGATTTAATGAAGAATCTAAAGCTAATTTGGATTCTCTGTATAGCAAAGCCACTGAACAGAAGGAGCATAACTCCCTCAAGCTTTATACTACAGTTTCTCAAACAGGTCTAACAGTCAAAAAATCACCTGCATCGTTTGTCAAACAAATGGACCCTGGAACTTGGTACATTTTGAATGAGATTCAGGAATGTGAAGATTTAATGAGCACCCAAGGCATTCCTAAGTGCTCACGAGTTTGAAAACTACTGGTGAGGTTAGGAGCCTAGACTTTGGAATGATACTCTATATCAGTTCAGATTCAAGCTTCACCCCTTAGGGATAGGAGATCACAGAGTTAATTAACCACTTTCAACCTCTGTGTTCATCCCCATAAAATGTTTTCTGATGATTAAATAAATTAATGTATTTAAGACATGTTTCACAATGGACATTGAAAATATTAGTTGGCATTATTATAATGTATCATTACTCTTAATTTATTTAAACTCACATAAGAATCTTCAGTCTCCTGGGCAAGATACTGCAATGGCCAATGGTTTCCTAGAATTATTGGTAGGGAAATATGTGGCAAAGTCTCATTATATAGTCCTAGCTAACCACAGCCTGTAAGCCACTTTAATAAATTCCTTTTCTCTCCACCCTTCCCCAACTGAACTTGATATGTAGACCAGGCTGAACTGAAACCCAGAGATCAGTCTGCCTCTGCCTCTTTAGTACTAACATTAAAAGTGTACACCATGGGGCTGGAGAGATGGCTCAGCAGTTAAGGGCACTGACTGCTCTTCCAGAGATCCTGACTTCAATTCCCGGCAACCACCACATGCTGGCTTACAACCATATGTAATAGGATCCAATGCCTATACATATATATATATATATATATATATATATATATATATATATATATATATAATTTTTTAAGAAACCAAGCAAGCGTGTACACCACCATGCCAGGCTAATGTTCTAGAACTTTTTGTTTTTTCTCTGACATGAAAGAAGTTAGCTTTGTTATTGTGATTAGCTGTTGTGGGTCACTGTCTTAGTCAGGGTTTCTATTCCTGCACAAACATCATGACCAAGATACAAGTTGGGGAGGAAAGGGTTTATTGAGCTTACTCTTCCATGCTGCTGTTCATCACAAAAGGAAGTGAGGAATGGAATTCAGGCACATCAAGGAGCAGGAGCTGATGCAGAGGCCATGGAGGGATGTCACTTACTGGCTTGCTTCTCCTGGCTTGCTCAGCCTGCTTTCTTATAGACCCCAAGACTACCAGCCCACAGATGGTACCACCCACAAGGGGCCCTCGCCCCTTGATCACTAATTGAGAAAATGCCTTACACCTGGATCTCATGGAGGCATTTTCTCAACTGAAACTCTTTTCTTTGTGATAACTTCAGCTTGTGTCAAGGTAACACACAAAACCAGCCAGTACAGTCACCTTTATTTTTGTAATCATTATGCCTTATTTTGTAAGTTAGGCAACCAAAGTGTCTAAGGATCCCAATTCACAGTCTGCATTGTAGATGCTGGATATAACTTCTGCCTAGTAAGAGGACTTTTCTCATAGTGCAAGATCTTCAGACATTAGCCTCTGAGTTCTAAGTTGAAAAGGCCTAGTAGCACTGCACTTTGAGTTACATTTTCAGAAAATCTTCAGAAGATCTTTAGTGATTTATCTACTGGCTAAAAGGGGATACAGAAATGGACAGATGGAGGAAGACACAATAAAGAAAAAGTCAAAGCCACCTACTGACAATAACAAGGAAATGGCCATTAGAAAGATACAGACAGATGGACAGGGCCACACAGAGGTAGGAAGGAGTTGTGTTGTTGCAGAGAAAAACAAAGATGGGAAGAACAGACAGAAACCCAGGCAGAGCTCAACAAGGAATGCACACCGTATAGTCAGACAGAGAAAGAAACTGACATGTCCTGGGATGAAAGCTTCTCATGTTATGTAGACAAACAGGTTTTGTGCAGGAAATTTCCCAAGTAGTTGAAGGAAGAGAAATCAATTCGTTTCAAACAATTTTAAAGTAATTGCTATGGAAAAGATATCGGGAAATAGATGGGGACTATGAATGTGATAAGGCAGAGTGTGATAAGTACCATCAAAAGTCCAAGTGCTTTTTAGTCCCTTGAACAAAACCAAAACATTCAGATGAAGGATGATGTGGGAGCCTGAAGGATAAATAAAGATTTACCGTTGGAAAAGCAGGGGATTTTCCAATTATGGGTATGCCTAGTAAGAACTTGGAACAAGAAAAGGAAAGAAGCCATAGCTTCAAGCTAAAGTGTAGGTTAGTGAGCATGAATATTACGGGGGGGGGGGGGATATGCTCAAGGCCTTCATCCCCTGTGCATGGTATCAGAGGATCTGAGAACAGTTCCCTAGAATCTATTTTCCCCAAACATCACAAGTATATACAGTGTAGGAATTCAACTGTGGTCTTTGTTGTCACAACTGAAGAAGTTTGGAGCACTGTGGACTAAGGACATAGATCTGATTAACTGTTGAGTCACTTTGGCTCATGGTCAGCAGACCAAAAAGGTCATGGTTTGAGTCTCAGCTGCTGAACTGTACTGACCTATTCTCACAGCCTATGCAAATAAGCCCAGATGACAGCTGGAGATGACTGCTAAGTAATTAAATCTGGTTTTAGGTCATGTCACTAACAGTCAAATATACATTCTTTTTATTTGTAGAATATGGTTGAAAATACATTCTCTTTTTTTTATTTAAATGTAGGTGAAAAGAATAGGAAACATCTGCCTTATGAGGATGTTTTTTTATTTATTTTTTGTTGATTCCTGTCAAGCCTTAAGTAGATTCCTCTACAACAGTATCAGAACTCTTGAATTATTATTCATTGGTGAATTATGTTAGGAATGTCTTTGAAAGTCAAAAACAAGGTGTAAAATGCTGGCACTATTTGAAAAGGCATTTAGACTTTTTAAAAATGAAGCAGAAATATTTTTTGTGTTATTTGAAAAACGAGGGATATGTTTGTATTGTCATGGTATGTAGTTTGTGAAACCATCTCACAATTTTATGGTAAGTGTTCTTCAGCTGCTCAAGGGGGGTCTTGTTTGCTTTTTCATTAACCGAGGAGCCAGAGGTCGCAGCTCCTGCTGATGGTAAAATGGAGTTTGAGATTTCACATGAACAGTGATTTTTTTGTTGCTATTTAAGCCTTTGACTATTAATTATTACTAAAAGTATAGTCTCCTTTTTCCAATTATCCAGATGGTAAATGTGTTAGTATGCTTTCTGTCACTGTGGCAACATATTTCTTATAGAAATAAACAACTTAAAAGGAAAAAAAAATTGTTAACTTTGGCTCACAGGTTCCAGAGTTTCTGTACATGGTCTCCTGGCCCTGTTGTTTTGGGACTGTGGAAATGCTAAACATCATGGCAGGAAGCATGCATTGGAACAAAACTATTTACATCAAGGTAGGCAGGAAGGCAGGGCAAGAGCCAGACCAGAATTCTAATATACTATCCAAGGCTCTATCCCAAATGGCCTTTTTCTTTCAACTAGACCCAACCGTCAGAAGTTTCCAACTCTTTGCAACAGTATCATCATCTGGGTCCAAGGTTTTTTTTTTAACGCAGGAGCCTATAGAAGATATTGAAGATCCAAATCAGTTTCTGAGTCCTTACCTTTCACATATTCCTCTATCTAGTACATGATTGCATGTGTACCAGGTTCTCACAAATGTCAGAAGGAAAGAAATGGACTAATTGCAGCACATCCATCTCAGTAATGCATTATGGCAGACAAAGATGTATGGAGTGGGAGATGATGAAAGTTTGGCTCATCTATTCCAGTACTTCCAATTTATATGATACACCCTTAAGGCTACTATATTTTGAGTTGTTAATAATTTAGTTGTTGTACTGGCCAGTTTTGTGTGTCAACTTGACACAAGCTGGAGTTATCACAGAGAAAGGAGCTTCAGTTGAGAAAATGCCTCCATGAGATCCAAGTGTAAGGCATTTTCTCAATTAGTGATCAAGGGCTGAGGGCCCCTTTTGGGTGGTATCATCTGTGCGCTGGTAGTCTTGGATTCTATAAGAAAGAAGGCTGAGCAAGCGAGGGGAAGCAAGCCAGTAAGTTACATCTATCTATGGCCTCTGCATTAGCTCCTGCATTCTGACCTGCTTGAGTCCCAGTCCTGACTTCCTTTGGTGATGAACAGCAGCAGGGAAGTGTAAGCTCAATAAACCCTTTCCTCCCCAACTTGCATCTTGGTCATGATGTTTGTGCAGGAATAGAAACCCTGACTAAGACAGCTGTTATAACCAAAATGTATAGAAAACTAAGAAAATTAGTATAACACATTTAAGAGCTGAGGCAAAGGACTCATTCCTTCCCTTGTGTCTATAGACCCCAATGCATGGGTAATAGACATTTGAATGAATCTCCTCACTTTCACATTTGCATGAAAATGAATGAGTGGATACCTACTTTCATGTATGTGACTTCAAGTGAATTGTGTGGAAACATAAGAATAAAGAGAAGCTCTCCTCTGTGTATACTACTGGGTCTGGAGTTGAAGTTGTCATATGTGAAGAGGATTTGATACAAATAGTAACATTATATAAAAATCAGATAGTTCAGATTTTTGTCTTTTTATCAATATTTCTACCTTACTAACAAGGATCACTAGTGAAAACAAGATAGTTCTGATAATTCTGAAAACCATGAAACTTTTATTTTCCTATCCCTGCAATTATAAACCAGAAATTAAAAAGCAGATAGGAAACACTATTTGGGTGAGAGAGGAAAAATATACCTATTATTTTCTAAGGTCATTAAGAATCAGAAAGCACTGGGGAGATTGGGTAAAATGCTTGCTATGCCCACATTACCTGAGTTGAGATCCCAGGCACCCATGTTAAAATACTAGGTATGGTGATATGTGCCTGGACTCTTGGTTCTGGGAGACAGAGAAAGGAAGATTCCAATGAGATGATGACAAGCGATTGTAATCATTCAAGGAGTTGTAGGTTCATTGAATAGTTTGTCTATTCAGTCTCAAAAATAGAGAATGATCCACCTGGGCTTGAGCTTTGTACAGGGAGATAGGAATGGATCAATTTGCATTCTTCTACATGTTGACCGCCAGTTGAACCAACACCATTTGTTGAAAATGGAATACTACTCAGCTATTGAAAACAATGACTTCATGAAATTCGCAGACAAAAGAATGGAACTTGAAAATATCATCCTGAGTGAGGTAACTCAGTCACAAAAGAACAAACACAGTATGTACTCACTGATTAGCGGATATTAGCCCAAAAGTTTGGAATATCCATGATTCAATTAACAGAAACTGTTGGACTGAGCATGGGGTCCCAGATGGAGGAGTTGGAGAAAGGACTGAAGGAGCTGAGGGAGTTTGCAGCCCCATGGAGGGAGTAACAGTGTCAACTTGTCAGGCACCCCGGTGCTCCCAGAGACTGTACCACCAACCAAAGAATACATATGGAGGGACCCATGGTGCTGGCCACATATGTGGCAGAGGAGAGCCTTGTTGGCCATCAGTGGGAGGAGGGGCCCTTGGGCCTGAGAGTGTTAGATGCCCCAGTATAAAATGCCAGGGAGGGAAGATGGGAGTGAGTGGGTGGGGGAATACCCTCATAGAGGCGGGGGGGGGGGAAGGGGATGGGATAGGGGGTTTCCAAAGGAGAGACCTGGAAAGGGGAAATCATTTGAAATGTAATAAAAGTATCAAAAATTTAAAAAAAAAAAAGAAAATGATAGGAGAACACATCTGATGTTGGCCTCTGGCCTTAAACAGGCACACACATGGGTTTTATGTGCATTTTCGCACATACACACATGCATATACATTTAAAAAAGCATTATACAAATTAGTCCAGGTACATAATTATCTATTTCATAATTTAAAATTTTTCATTAATTGGAATATTTCTCAAAATTATTACCAAAAGTCTATTTCCATCTTAGACTCCAATTATTAGCTGAAAAAATGTTCATTGAATGAACTCAGCCCCACCTACACATGTCAAAACCAGGCTTTGGTCTCACTGACAGAAGTGACAAGTAGCAAAACATGGGGTGGGTCCCCTAATGAGATTTACAGGTTGTAGGCAGGCAAAAGAGGCTGGAAGTTTGTGAAAATTCTAACAACAGGAAATTAAATTGATTGTAGTAATCTAATCGATAAAGTCAGACCAATGATTGGTATAAAGAGGAACTTTGAAGAAATGGCAAAGAACATGGCATGAAGATGTCTTAAAGCAGGCCTATCCTAGTTATGGAAAAAGAGACATCCTCTACACAGATTCCAGGTCAGGTCTGAAGCTAACGTTGATTACAACAAGGCCTAAGGTCAGAATGACATTTAAAGTAGAGATAGTAACACTAATATTTGAGATGATGGCTCCAGAATTGAAGATGGACCTGTAGGTAGTTCAATGGCACCAGCTTTTGCGATCATTTAACTGTTGGGGGTTCTAAAATAAATATTAAGATTAATATGTTCTCGAAAAAGGGATTGTGGGAGAAAGGCTTCTTCCTTTCCTCTGGTGGCAGCCATCAGGTGAGCCAAGATGTGTACATACAAATACATCCAGGAGGTATGGAGGAAGAAGCAGTCCAACTTGATGCTCTTTCTTCTGCAGGTCCACTGCTGGCAATACCACCAGTTCTCTGCTCTGCACAGGGCTCCCCGCCCCACCTGACCTGATAAAGTGTGAAGACTGTAATACAAGGCTAAGCAAGGTTATGTCATTTACAGGATTCCTGTCTGCCATGGTGGTCGAAAACATCCCGTTCCTAAGAGTGCAACTTAGGGCAAGCCTGTCCACCATGGTGTTAACCAGCTGAAATTTGCCCGAAGCCTTTAGTCTGTTGCTGAGGAGAGAGCTGGGCACCACTGTGGGGCTATGAGAGTCCTGAATTCCTACTGGGTTGATGAAGATTCCACATATAAAATTTTTGAGGTTTGATCCATTCCATAAAGCTATTAGAAGAAATCCTGACACCCGGTGGATCACCAAACCAGTCCACAAGCACAGAGAGATGCGTGGACTGACATCTGCTGGCCGAAAGAGTCGTGGCCTTGGAAAGGGCCAGCCTGGAGAAGGCACAATACTCTCCAGTTCCACCGTTACTGTTAATACACGTGATATTTGTAAAATTCATATCCAACAAACCATTTAGGACAGTCAAAAAAAAGATTGATATATTCTTATGCTATCTCTCTGTAGCCAGGTACTTCTACCATCCTCAAACATAGGAAGATTCATTTTTTCTCAGTCATTATTTCCACTTACTGATAACTTCTCATCTTAAAATGTGCTCTGTCATATACTCTTTCAATAAATATTGATTAATTATTATCTTTTCAGATACTGTGGCAAACCAAGAAGAATAAAACATAAACTTTGTCCAGCCTTAGAAAGCTTATAGGTTTATGAATACGGTAAGCAAATCAATTGATAATTCAAGTACAGTATATAAAAAGCCCACGGTAACCAAGGAACAGTCATTTCTTCTGTTAATCAAAGTTTTAAGCAGTAGTTTTGATGGCAGATGATGACTTTAAACCTGATCTGTGGTTCATAACAATAGATTTCCAAGAAAGCCAGCATGGTGGTGAGCTACACAACAAGATACTGTCTCAACAGATTTTCTTTTTGTAAACTGTGAATAGATGTTGGCCTGACAAATCTATTGCTTCTATGATATCTGTAGGCATTTCTTGGATCTTCATTTGGGCTTTTCCTCTAGTCCACAGTCTAATTCACAATTTCAGACGTTCTTCTGTGATGTAAGCTGCCCCTTCTCTAACTCAGAAGCGCATTTCCTCTCTGCCATGCTGCTTTGCTACCTGTACTATTAATCTTGCCTGGATGCCCCAGCTTCCATCACATCTTCAACCAGGCAACAGTTTCCATGGTTTAAGTTTACTGTCTGTCCCCTGGAAAGAATTGATACTGGAAGTAGGTGGGTTTCTGAATCTTAGGACAACCAGGACCACTAGGATTGGGGCATAGTTTTTAGACAAAGAACTTGAATTTTGGACTTTGCTACTGAGATGGTAGCTGTCACAGTAGGTCGTCTTGGATGTGAACTTGGCTTGATAGTAATCAGTTAGGATGCTGATGGCTAGGAAAGAGCAAAGCAAAGACCCTAGAAAATATCTTGGGGAGACTTGTCTTCTATCTGACCCTCTTACTTGTGACCTGCCTCAGCACACATAAACCCCTTACCCTAGCTTAATTTTATTTATTTTTCATTGCTATTTTTTTCCGGTCTGGGTAGTCTGACCTCATAATCTCTTCCCTCATTGACCAATCCATGCTGTCTTCCCCTTACCTCCTTTTCTGAGGTTAGCATTTTAAAAGTATTTGCAGATGAAGTAATCTGATGAAACAATGTATTCAGGGTTGGAGAGCTGGCTCAGCTTGTGACCAAGCCCTGAGACCCACAAGATGAAAGGAGAGAACAACTGTGCCAGCAAGCTGTCCTCTGACATCAGTGTGTATATGTGTAGACAAAATAAATAAAATATAATTAAATAAATTTAATTTATCTTCTTGTTGGGTATAGTAGTGAATGCCTTTAATTCCAGCAGAAGAATGCAGATCTTTATGAGTTTAAGGTCAGCCAGGGCTATATAGTGAGACCCTGTCTCAAAAACATCAATAAATAAGATAAAGACAAAACAGATATAATGGCTATTCTTGGTTGTCAACTTGACCATATCTAGAATTACATTAAACACTAGTATCTGGGCATATCTGTGAGAAATTTTTCTTAAATCATTTGAAATAGAAAGACCTACCCACCTTTATTCTGCATCTTTTGAGACAGGAAGATATACCTTCAATCCAGATCTTTTGAGGTAGGAAGACCCATCGTTTGTTTTTTTTTTTAAACTTTTTATTGGATATTTTCTTTATTTATATTTCAAATGTTATCCCCTTTCCTGGTTCCTCCAACCCCCTATCCTACCCCTCCCCTGATTCTATGAGGGTGTTCCCTCATCCACCCACTCCCACCTTCCCACCCTGGCATTCCCCTACACTGGGACTTCGAGCCTTCCCAGGACCAAGGGTCTCTCCTCACATTGATGCCAGACAAGGTCATCCTCTGCTACGTATGGGTCTGGAGCCATGGGTCCCCCATGTGTACTCTTTGATTGGTGGTTAGTCCCCGAGTCCTCTAGGAGGTCTAGTTGGTTAGTATTGTTGTTCTTTCCACGGGGTTGCAAACCCCTGAAGAGCCATCTTTATTTATTTATTTATTTATTTATTTTTTGATATTTTATTTACATTTCCGATGATTCCCCTTTTCTTTAGAAACCCCGTGTCCCCTCCCCCTCCCCGCCTC
>JAPYYD010005534.1:0-12023 GCA_028551405.1 Uromys caudimaculatus | reverse complement strand
GAGTTTGATTATTTCCTGCCTTCTACTCCTCTTGGGTGCATTAGCTTCTTTTTGTTCTAGAACTTTCAGGTATGCTGTAAAGCTGTTAGTGTATGCTCTCTCCAGTTTCTTTTTGGAGGCACTCACAGCTATGAGTTTTCCTCTTAACACTGCTTTCTTTCATTGTGTCCCATAAGTTTGGGTATGTTGTACTTTTGTTTTCATTAAATTCTAGGAAGTCTTTAATTTCTTTCGTTATTTCTTTCTTGACCAAGTTATCACTGAGTAGAGCATTGTTCAGCTTCCATGTGTATGTGGGCTTTCTGTTGTTATTGTTGCCATTGAAGACCAGCCTTAATCCATAGTGATCTGATAGGAGGCATTGGATTATTTCAATCTTCTTGTATCTGTAGAGGTTTGTTTTGTGACCGATTATATGGTCAATTTTGGAGAAAGTACCATGAGGTGCTGAGAAGAAAGTATATTCTTTTGATTTAGGATGAAATGTTTTATAGATATCTGTTAAATCCACTTGTTTCATAACATTTGTTAGTTTCACTGTGTCTCTGTTTAGTTTGTTTCCAAGATCTGTCCACTGATGATAATGGGGTGTTGAAGTCTCCTACTATTATTGTGTTAGGTGTAATGTGTGCTTTGAGATTTAGTTTTAGTAAGTTTTTTGTTTGTTCGTTTGTTTGTTTTAGGAATGTGGGTACCCTTGCATTTGGAGCATAGATGTTCTGAATTGAGAGTTCTTCTTGGTAGATTTTTCCTGTGATGGGTATGAAGTGTCCTTCCTTTTCTTTTTTGATGACTTCTTGGTGAAAGTCGATTTTATCCAACATTAGAATGGCTACTCCAGCCTGTTTCTTGGGAAGATTTGTCTGGAAAATTGTTTTCCAGACCTTTACTCAGAGGTACTGTTTGTATTTATTATGGAGGTGTGTTTCCTGAATGCAGCAAAATGCTGGGTCCTCTTCATGGATCCAATCTGTCAGTCTATGTCTTTTTATTGGGGAATTGAGTCCATTGATGTTAAGAGATATTAAAGAATAGTGATTGTTGGTTCTTGTTATTTTTGATGTTACTTTTACATTTGTATGACTATTTTCTTTTGAGTTTGCTGAAAGATTACTTTCTTTTCCCTCCCTAGAGTGTGGTTTCCCTCCTTGAGTTGACATTTATCATATATTATCCTTTGTAGGGCTGGGTTTGTGGAAACATATTGTATAAATTTGGTTTTGTCATAGAATATTTT
The DNA here is from genome assembly GCA_028551405.1 of Uromys caudimaculatus. Lineage (NCBI taxonomy): Eukaryota > Metazoa > Chordata > Mammalia > Rodentia > Muridae > Uromys > Uromys caudimaculatus. The sequence continues at coordinate 10,786 of JAPYYD010005534.1, read as the reverse complement.
GGTTTCACCATCTATGTTAATTGAGAGTTTTCCTGGGTATAGCAGCGTGGGCTGGCACTTGTGTTCTCTTAGGGTCTGTATGAGTTCTGCCCAGGATCTTCTAGCTTTCATAGTCTCTGGTGAGAAGTCTCGTGTAATCCTGATAAGTCTGCCTTTATATGTTACTTGACCTTTTCTCTTACTGCTTTTAATAATCTTTCCTTGACCTGTGTATTTGGTGCTTTTACTACAATGTGACAGGATGAATTTCTTTTTCTGATCCAATCTGTTTGGAGTTCTGTAAGCTTCTTGTGTGTTTATGTTCATCCCTTTCTTTAGGTTAGGGAAGTTTTCTTCTATAACTTTGTTGAAGATATTTAGTGGTCCTTTAATTTGGGAATCTTCACTGCCTTCTATAACTATTATCCTTAGGTTCTGTCTTCTCGTTGTGTGCTGGATTTCATGGATGTTTTGGGTTAGGAGATTTTTACATTTTGCATTTTCTTTTACTGTTTTGTCCATGTTATCTATGGTATCTTCTGCTCCTGAGATTCTCTCTTCTATCTCTTGTATTCTGTTGGTGATGCTTGCATCAATGACTCCTGCTCTCTTTCCTGGGTTTTCTAATTCCAGCGTTGTCTCCCTTTGTGATTTCTTTATTGTTTCTGTTTCTATTTTTAGCTCCTGGATAGTTTTGTTCATTTCCTTTGTCTGTTTGATTATGTTTTCCTGTAATCCTGCCTGTTTGATTGTGTTTTCCTGTAATTCTTTAATGTAATTTTGTGTTTTCTCTTTAAGGGCTTCTACTTGTTTATCTCTGTTCTCTTGTATTTCTTTAAGAGCGTTCTTTCTTTCTTTCTTAAAGTCTTCTATCATCATCATGAGAAATGATTTTAAATCTGAGCCTTGCTTTTCTGTTGTGTTGGGGTATCCAGGGCTTGCTGTGGTGGGAGAGCTGGGTTCTGATGATGCCAAGCAGCCTTGGTTTCTGTTCCTTATGTTCTTGCCCTTGACTTTTGCCATCTTGTTAACTCTGATATTAGCTGGTCTTACTCTGTCTGGCTGTGGCTTGTCCCTCCTGCAGGCCTCAGTATCAATACTCCTTGAAGAACATCTCTCTCTGAGAGGACTGTGGGTTTGGAGAGCTGTGGAACATGGTTAGCTCTGGGGTGCAGACAGAAACCAGAAGGATCTTGTCCCCAGCTGTCCCTTGGTTCCTGTGTCCTGATGGTTCTGCAAGGGTCCCTCTTGATCCAGTGCATTTGAACAGAAGTGGTGGTTTTGCCTGTGCTCGAAGGTGTGTCAGCACTCCTGGGATACCAGCTCTCTCCTGGATCCCTGTGGCCCAGGCTGAGGTCCCCAGGTCCCAGTGAGCAGCGGTGCTTGTCTTACCACTCACCGCTTTTCCACGCTCCTGGGAGGGTAGCTTTCTGCTGGTGCTACTTGGCTATGGAACCCTGGTGACCCAGTCAGAGGTCTCCCGCCACAGATGGAAACCAGAAGGTTCCTGTCCTTGACTTTTCCTCCTCAGTCTCTGTGTCCTGAGGGCCTGGGAGGCTAGCTTTCTCCTCGCGCTAATTGGCTGTGGAACCCTGTGGCACAAGCTGAGGTTCCCAGCCACAGATGGAAACTGGAAGTTTCCTGTCCCTAACTTTTCCTCAGTCCCTGTGTCCTGCGGGTTCCAGGCGGGTCCTAGTGAGCAGTGGTGCTTGTCTTATCCCCACTCATGGCTTTTCCATGCTCCTGGGAGGGTAACTTTCTCGTTGCACTACTTGGCTATGGAACCCTGGTGGCCCAGCCATAGATTTCTTTTTATTTCATTATTTTCTAGTTTTGAATTTTATACTTGAACATATCTTCATTTCAGAGGTAAAGGGTTTTTATGGTTCTTATTTATTTTTATTAATCATTTTATTTGTTTACATTTCAAATGATATCCCCTTTCCAAGTTCTTCTCCACAAACCTCCCATCACAAGCTCCTTCTCCCCCCCCCCCATTTGCCTCTATGCGGGTGCTCTTCCACCCACTCAGTCACTCCTGACTCACCACTCTAACACCCCTATGCTGGAGCATCAAGCCTCCACAAGACCAAGGGGTTCCCCTCCCATTGATGTCAGATAAGGCAATCCTCTGCTACAAATGTATCTGGAGCCATGGGTCCCTCCATGTGTACTCTTTGGGTGGTGGTTTGTTCCCTGGGAGCTCCATTAGTTGATATTGTTATTCTTATGTAGTTGTAATCCCTTTCAGCTCCTTCAGTCCTTCCTCTAGCTCTTCCACTGGTATTCCTGGGCTTAGTCCAATGGTTGGCTTTGTGCATCTGCCTCTGTATTTGTCAAGCTCAGGAGACAAGTATATAAGGCTCTTGTCAGCAAGTGCTTCTTGGCCTCAGTAATAGTGTCTGGGTTTGGTGTCTGCAGATGTGATGGATCCCTCGGTAGGGCAGTCTCTGGATGGCCTTTCCTTCTGTTCCAATTTGTGTCCCTGTCTTCCATTCAGACAGAAACAAATCTGGGTTAACAATTTTGAGATGGGTGGGTGGCCCTATCCCTCATCTGGGGGCTGTGCCTATCTACTGGAGGTGATCTCTACATTTTCTATCTCCCTTTGTTGCATATTTCAGCTAAAGTCATCCTTGTTGACTCCTTAGAGGTTCTCACTACCCTGGGATCTGAGACTTTCTAATGGCTACCCCCAGTTCCCCATTCCCCACTGCTACACACCTCTGTTCAATTTCCTGACCCTCTGTGTTTCTTTCCTTTCCCTTCCAATACATAACCCTGCCCCATTTTCCCCCTCCCCCTTCTCTTTTCCTCCCAGGTCCCTCTGTCTCTCTAACTCCTGTGATTATTTTATTCCCTTTTCTGTATAGGACTGAAGCATCCACCATTTGTTCTTCCTTCTTCTGAAGCTCTGTATGGTTTGTGGGTTATATCATGGGTATTCTGAGATTTTGGGCTAATATCCACTTATCAGTGAGTACATACCATGTATGTTCTTTTGTGACTGGGTTACCTCGCTCAGGATGATATATTCTAGTTCCATCCATTTGCCTGTGAATTCCATGAAGTCATTGTTTTTAATAGCTGAGTAGTATTCCATTGTGTAAATGTACCACATTTTCTGTGTCCATTCCTCTGTTGAGGGACATCTGCGTTGTTTCCAGCTTCTGGCTATTATAAATATGGCTGCTATGAACATAGTGAAGAATGTGTCCTTATTACATGTTGGAGCATCTTCTGGGTATATGCCCAGGAGAGGTATAGCTGGGTCCTCAGGTAGTATTATGTCCATTTTTCTGAAGAACCACCAGATTGATTTCCAAAGTAGTTTTACAAGCTTGCAATCCCACCAGCAATTGAGGAAGAGTGTTCTTCTTTCTCCACATCCTCACCAGCATCTTCTGTCACCTGAGTTTTTGATCTTAGCCATTCTAATTGGTGTTAGGTGGAATCTCAGGGTTGTTTTGATTTGCATTTCCCTGAACATTAAGGATGTTGAACATTTCTTTAAGTGCTTCTCAGCCATTTGAGATTCCTCAATTGCAAATTCTCTGTTTAGCTCTGTTCCCCATTTTTTGATAGGGTTATTTGGTTCTCTGGAGTCTAACTTCTTGAGTTCTTTGTATATTTCAGATATTAGCTCTCTACAGTTTAGGATTGGTAAAGATCTTTTCTCAATCTGTTGGTTGCCATTTTGCCCTATTGACAGTGTCTGTTGCCTTACAGAAACTTTTCAATTTTATCAGGTTCCATTTGTCAATATTTGATCTTAGAGCATGAGCCATTGGTGTTCTGTTCAGGAAAGTTTCCTCTATGCCAATGTGTTTGAAATTTTTTCCCCCTTTCTTTTCTATTAGATTCAGTGTATCAGGTTTTATGTGGAGGTCCTTGATACACTTGGACTTGAGCTTTGTTCAAGGTGACAAATATGGTTCTATTTTTATTTTTCTACATACAAACTGCCAGTGAGACCAGCACCATTTATTGAAGATGCTTTTTTCCCATTGTATATTTTTGGCTTTGTCAAAGATCAAGTATCCATAGGCGTGTAGTTTTATTTATGTGTCTTCAATTCTATTACATTGGTCTACCTATCTGTGTTCTTAAGAGCTGAGCCCATATTGCTGAAGAAACCATGCACTTCAGATGCAGGGCACTGAAGCCCCTACGTTGAAATTTGTTTGAATGTTGAATGCTTCCACCCTGAGGTCTACCTTTCATTGTACCAGAGGGTACCATACATGCTTCAAAAGGAGAGAAGCAACCAACAGTCATACCAGGCTCTGATGGCTATGAACTATACCAACAATCAGCAAGGAATGATAACTCTGGATACAGTAGTGACATGCATAACTTGGTGGTAACTCATAACTCTCTAATTGGGCTTAAGATCCTCTCAACAAGAGGGAAATGATGCCTGATTCTGGAAACCTACCCAACTACCCAGGGGCTAGTGAAGTCGTAGACCTTGGAGGAGAACCTATAAACACCAGTTTACTAAACCAGCATAATCTCTAACAACCATCTAAACATTCATCTTTATAACCATAGACAAGGGAAACCCTCACCTGTCATCAAGGAAACTTCTCTGCAATAGATGGGGACCATTGCAGAAAAGTGCAGAATATGCTTTTTATTAGTGTACTCATTTATGTGTACACATGTGTATTGGAGCACATGCCATTGTATATGTATAGGGGTCAGAGGACAACCTATAAGAGTTGATTCTCTCCTTCCTTCCCCCACCATGTGGATTCTGGGTATTGAACTTAGTCATCAGTTTTGATGGCAAGCATTTTTATATGATGAGTCATCTCTTCAGCTCAGCAAGTGATTTTTTAAAGCTCTAATAAAGGACAGGTCATCCATATGTTTGTGTTTGTTACAACTACTTGTATTGGAGGCCCCTGATGTTCAAGAAAGACTGAAGAGAAAAAGGCATACAAAGTTGAAGAGTAACAATATATTTTGAAAGGCACATTTTAATTATAAACATAAAAACTCTAAAGTATCAACAAATATTCCATCAAAGCCTGAGTTTAGGAAGAAGGCAGCATAAACTAACTAACTAACTAACTAACTAACTAACTAACTAACTAACTAACTCCAAGAAACAAATTCAATTGTATTTTATTTACTGTAACAATTGAGGAAATATATATTTCAGTAACACCATTTGCAAAACTGTCCTGTGGACAGAAGTATGCTTTTGCTTATATCACTTAAGATTATGTTATATTTTTTAAAAGTCTGATTGTTTTATATGCCACATTTTTATTAATTAAAGCTATTTTAATATTTTCATTATAAGTTCTGTTTTTACCAATGGTTGCTTTGAGCTATAGCTTGATTTGAAAAGTTGTTAGAGTTACAGAAGTCGCAGCTTGTTATATCTAGATGGATTCTATTGGTAGATAGCCAATTTGTATAAGTTCAAGCATTATGGTTTTTAACATAAACCCAAATATTCTCTACCTACTACTTAAGTTTGTTAATTGTTTTATTTATATTTCCTTATTTTAATTTATTTCCTATTATATTAACATCTCTCCTGATGACTGTGTATTTGTTCATTTTCAGGTTTTAATCCTGAGAAATTTGTATTTACCTTCTATTAAAAATAGACTATTTTCTCATACAATATATCCTGATTACAGTCCTCACCATTCCTCTTAGGTCTTTCCCATCTCCCCTGCTACCAAGATCCACTCATTTTCTGTCTCTCTTTTAAAAGAACAGGCATGTAAGAGAATAAAACAAACAGCATGAAATAATATATAATAAAATAAAATAAAACCCGTCATATTCAAATTGTGAAAGCAAACAAAAAGAAGGAAAAGAACCCCAAGAGAAGGCTTGAGAACTAGGTACCAACTCATTCACATACTCAGAAATCCCATAAAAACACTAAATTGAAAGCTATAATAAATATGTTGAGGACCTGGTGCAGATCCCAGTAATCCCCGTGCTTGCTGATTAATTCTCTCTGTGTTCTTATGAGCATTGCTCAATTGATTGAGAAGACCTTGTTTTCCTAGTGTCCTTTATCTTCTCTGGCTCCTAAACTCTTTCTGCCTCCTTTCCCATGGGGAGGGATTTGATGGAGGCATTTCATTTATATCTGTGTGTTCTAAGTTCTTTCTGAATAATGCTTAGCTTTAGGTCTCTGTATTTGTTCCTATCTGCAGGAGGAATATTCTCTGATGATGGCTGAATAAGGCTCATCTCTCTCTCTCTCTGTCTGTCTCTCTCTCTCTGTCTGTCTCTCTCTCTCTGTCTTTCTCTGTCTCTCTCTGTCTCTGTCTCTGTCTCTGTCTCTCTGTCTCTCTGTCTCTCTGTCTCTCTCTGTCTCTCTGTCTCTCTCTGTCTCTCTCTCTCTATCTCTCTCTCTCTGTCTCTCTCTCTCTCTCTCTGTCTCTCTCTCTCTCTGTCTCTCTCTCTCTGTCTCTCTCTCTCTGTCTCTCTCTCTCTGTCTGTCTCTCTCTGTCTCTGTCTCTGTCTCTCTCTGTCTCTCTGTCTCTCTGTCTCTCTGTCTCTCTGTCTCTCTCTGTCTCTCTCTGTCTCTCTCTCTCTCTCTCTCTCTCTCTATATATATATATATATATATATATATATATATATATATATATATATATATATATGTTTAGAACAATACTATTTGGTTTTACCCTAGGTCTCTGCTTATCTAGTCTCAGGTTTTAGGTCACCAAAGCAGTATCAGGTAATCAAATCAGACATTGATTTATTATTCCAACAATCTTTGTGCTACCACTGCCCTAGCATATTTTGCAGGCAAGACAGATTGTAGATCAAAGGTGGCTGGATTGGTGTTTATGTCAAACTTTTGGTATCCTGGAATGGGTCTCAAGTTGGACTGGTTATTGGTTGGCCATTCCCTTGGTCTCTGCCTCATCCCCCTTCCCTGCATTTCTTGCAGATATGATAAAGTTTGGGTTGAATGTTTTGTGGGTGAGTTGGTGTCTCTATCACTCAACTAGAGTTCGCATCTGGCTACAAAAGGTGGCCTCTTCAAGTTCCATATCCCCAATGTAGTGAGTCACAGCTAAGGTCACCCCCATTGATTCCTGGGTGCATTCCTTTTCCCAGGTCTCTGTCATGTACTGGAGATGTCCCCACCTCCTCACCCTGTCAGTTGCAGATTTTCATTCATTTTCATGGCCATTTTAGCCACTTCTCTTGTCTTTCCCCACACCTGATCCTGAACCCCATATTACCCTCCCCATCCCTTCTCCTTCCTAGTTCCCTCCCTTTTTCTGCCACTTAGGACTATTTTATTCACCCTTCTAAGTGAGATTCACAATTCCTTGCTTGGACCTTCCTTCTCATTTAGATTCTTTGGGCCTGTGGAATATAGCATGGTACCTGTATTTTGTGGCTAATATCCACTCTTAAGTGTTCTTTGGTGACTGAGTTATCTCACTCAGGATATTTTCAAGTTCCATCCATTTGCCTACAAAATTCATGATGTCTTTGTTTTGAATAGCCAAGTAATATTCCATTGTGTAAATGAACTACATTTTCTTTATCCACTCTTCAGTTGAGGAACATCTAGTTTGTTTCCAATTTCTGGCTATTACAAATAAAACTGCTGTGAACATAGTTGAGCAAGTGTCTTTGTGGGATGTTAGAGCATCTTTTGGGTATATGCCTGCTGCTTCTCTTCCCACCTTCATCAGACCTGCAGATACTGAGCCATACAGGTTAGCTTCCCTTCCTTTACCCATCTTCCCTGGTGGCTGAACCTTTTTGGCCAAGCCAAACTGCCAGAAGCAGCTGCTGTCACAGAAGGACCTCCATTCTCCTTCACCTTCTTCAGACTCCCGAACCATACAGATTAGCTTCTCTTCTTCCTCCCATCTTCCCTACTCATTATGCCCTCTGAGCCAAGACAAGCTGCTTTGAGCAGCCTGCTGTCCCAGGGAAACCTCCATTCTCCTGCCTCCCCTCCTTCCACTTTTGTCAGACTTACAGATCCTGAGCCACAATGGTAAGCTTCCCTCTCCCTTTCCATCTTCCCTCCTCACTGAGCCTCTGGGCCAAGCCAAGCTGCCCTGAGCAGCCTGTCATCCCAGAATCCTGCCCCCTCTCCCCCTACCTTCATCAGACTTGAGACTTCTGCACCAGAGAGGTAAGCTTCTCTTCCCCCACCCATTTTCCCTGCTCTCTGAGACCCTAGACCAAGCTGAGCTTCCTAGAGCAGGCAGCTATCCCAGGGGGACCTACATTCTCCTGCCACTTTTCCCCACCTTTGCTTTCATCAGACCTGAGACTCCTGATAACAGTATTTTAACATAATGTACTTTATACTTTGATTTCTATTTTTTAAATAAAATTTATATGAGTACTATACTAATACACTCTATTTTTTAAACATTTTTGTTTCTTATGCTTTCGTCTGTTTTCATATGTGGTATGTGTATGTTAGATATCTATATACATGTTGGTGTGTGAGTGTATGTGTGTATTGTGCACACGCATGTGCATGTGTCTATAGACACTAGAGACTATATACACTAGATATCAGATATCTTTCTAAGCTACACTCCACTTTATTTCTTGAGCCATGGTGTTTCACTGAATCTGGAACTTGGCAATATTGCTAAAGTTGCGACCAGCTTACACTATGGATTCTTTCTACACAGTATCTTTTTTTTACATCTTTTTTCCTTTTATTTTTGAGATTACAAAATAATTATATCATTTCTCCCTCTTCTTTCCTCCCTACAAAGTTGCTTTTTAAATTTTTTTCTTAATCATTTTATTTATTTACATTTCAAACTTATATATGTGGGTTTGGGTGTCTAAATATAGATCCTCATGCTGCTGAGTGAGGACTTTACCAACTGAACATCTCTCAAGTTTTGTTTTCTGCTTTAAAAAATTCCTTCTGTTATCATATATATATATATATATATATATATATATATATATATATATATTATAAAGGTTGTTTTGTGTGAGTGTGTCCTACTATATTATCCATGTTACCCCTAAATCTCTGGTCCCAAGGTATTTTCCTTCATAAGACTTCTGAATAATACCCAAGATAAGCTAGTGTGCTTGAATTTAGAAAAATTTTGAGTATAAATTTAATCTAGTTTAAGAGAACATTCTGTCATTATTACTTCAAATATTGCTTTGGTTATACAGTTTTCTCTTTTTAGTTCTTTGTTTTTTTCCTAGTCTTTTGATTTTTCACGTTTGTACTACTTTTAGAAATATTTTCTGCCTTGATGAATTTCTTTTCATATGCACTTAATTTGTTGTAAAATTCATTAATTGAGTTCATAATTTTGGTTATTGTACTGTTTGATAGATAGGTTTTGCTTTTGTTTTAGAGATTATAATATAATTATATTATTTCCCCTTTCCGTTTTCTCCCTATAAACCATCCTATTCACCATTCCTTTTTGCCTTTAAAATTCATGCCCTCTTTTTCATTAATAGTTATTATATGCGTATGCAGATGCATATACATATACATTTTAAAATATAGCTTGCTTATCTTGCATACTATAACTTGTATGTTTGTTTTCTGGGCTGATTATTTGGTATTGGATAACCAATGGGTATGCTTTTCCCTGGGGAAATGTTTTCATTCCAATGTCTATGTTCCTTATTTTCCTGTAATTGTGTGTGTGTGGGGGGGCTTGTATGTGTAAGTAGGGTTGTAGCTTCACAGTCTTTCTCTTGTCTACTTTGGTAGTTTTATTGTTGGTGACCTTGTTCAGATTATGTTCAGTGTGTCATGTTGTTGAGGATTTATGGGTGTATATTCTGATATTCTTAGGAAGCATAATCTCACGGCAAATTCTGATCTGACTCTTACAATTTCCCCCCTTCTTCTGCAATGTTTTTTGAGCTTTAGGTAAAGAAATATTGTGTAGATATATCCATTCTGGCTGAGCTCTATTACTCTGGATTTTGATTGGTTGTGGCTATCTGTAATTTTCTCTATCTGTTGCAGAGATATTTTCTTGATAAAGGGTGAGGACTACACTTAACTTTAGGTAGAAGGAAAAGTGTTTAAATATTAAAGCAGCAAAAGATTATGCTGGTTTTAAAAAGTGATAATTATAGATCTATGACTTCATTAGCCAAAGCTGTTGATTAGCTTTCAAGTATCAGGGATGATTTCCCTCTTTTTGAGTGAGTCTCAAGTTTAATTAGAAAGCTGTTGTTTACTACCAATGTATGTATGCCATTAGTGCACCCTTAGGGTTATCAGGACATGGTGGTTATTGTGTTTTACAGGCATCGTAGCTGGTTAGGACGATTGGTAGCTTTCCTCCTTTGGAAGCTCTCATGGCTCCTTCTGGTACAATGAATGTTAGCAGGCATTCCAACTTAGTTTTAGCTCAGGGTTCTCTGGCCCTGTCTGAAATTCATGGTTTCTTTGGAAATGGAGGATTACCTTCTACCTCTAGGGACTGGCTAGTAATTTAAGAGCAACATCTATAGCATGTAATATTTTGAGTGTTTCATCGACAACCCTGATAAATAACCCAAAATAGGACTTTTCATGCTTGATGTTGGGGTTTTTGTTAGTTGGTCTTTTCTGTTATATAGAGCATTGTCAGCCTAGGTAAGAAAATTTTATTTAAATTATTTATATATATATATATATATATATATAGATGTAAGGAGCGGCTAGAGTATTCGCCATTACAAGATGGCGCTGACCTCAGCTGTCGCTCTAAGGAAACTTACGGATAGCGCGGGAAAACCCCCGAAGCGCATTATGGGTGTACATGACTATCACCGCCCACTCCCGGGGCACACC
>JAPYYD010005533.1:0-12024 GCA_028551405.1 Uromys caudimaculatus | reverse complement strand
ATTAAGCTCAAGTTGCCCATCACAGTGGCTGTGTAGTTCATCAAGAACAGAAAAAATAGTGGGAGATGGAGCTCAGTTTGGTCTGTCAGTCCCATAAGAATAAACTCAGACACAGAAGAATCATTTTCCATTATCACTGGCTTCATGTGTGGCATCTGTAAGAATAAGTATAGAAATCAACTCTAACCAGTAATACATCATTCACTATAAGTGAAAAGTTTGATTTATTGGTTTCTAAGTTTGAGTTTAAAGAACACAAGGCTCGACCTCAAAAGAGCATTTATTACTTCAATCAATGATGCTCAGAAACACTACAAATAGTAAGTGAATGGTTCGCTGAATATTCTCATGTTGATTCCTATGTACTCCCGATTTCCTTTTCTCTACTCATGATGTGTGTCCAGAAAGAAAGATGTTAAACGACCTTCAGTTACTCAGACTATAACTTCTTCCCTTTATTTAGGTCTTTACTAATAATTAGGACTGAATTATTTTCTTCCAAAATCCAAGATTTATGAAACTCTGAATTTCAAGTGAAACCATCATTGACAAAAATTCAATGCTCACCTGTAGTCATCTAGAAACTTTCTTACTTTAGGAGCACTTGGTTCCTTCCTTCTCACTGATCAAGGAAACAAAGCAGGTAATTGCAACCAGTACAGACAACCTATGCCTTGCTGGGAGAGGTTCACTGAAGGAAATGGAATTTCTGTAGAACATTCTTTCTACATATTCAAAATTTTTTTTAAAAAATCAATATTATATGAGTCTCCAAAACACTACCCCATTCAAGTGAAAATAGGATGGTCAAGGTTTTGGGGAATGTTATAAGTACAGAAAAGAATTTTGTTTTTTATAATATTCTCCCTATGAGATGTACCCCTTGAGGGCAAAACTTACTGAGTTTATGTTTACATCAAATGCTACAAAACTAAGGTCAAATCTTTTGAGATTCAAACTCCTATTCAGTTTATAATTTCCCATCAGAGACTATCTAGTTCCCAGGGCAGAGTACTGAGTGGTTCCCTTTGTCATTGTCATTATAATTCTACACAGGCTTATTCAGAGAACTCTTTGTTCACTTACCATTTGAGCTTTTCTGGGTATCACTGTTTGAAGTAATAAACATCAGATCACAGATTTCAAACTCTACTAGATAGGTAGATGATCGATACATACATGAGAAAGGAAAGATAGATATATAGATATATAGATAGATAATTGATAGATAATTGATAGATAGAAAGAATGATAGATTGATGATAAACTCTACAAATAATTTGTAAGAGGGGAAATAGCGTTCAAGTAAAATGAGTTTATATCTAGGCCTTTCCATTCTTTTTAACAGTATAGATGGAGAATTCAGTGATCCTTGTTTACATATAATAAAATCAATGTATATTTATAAGTATATCTTCTGTACACTTAATAAATACATAGATACATTAAAAGTGATTTGCAAAAAAGGATGTGAGTTTTGGATTGATGGCAAAATTCTTGCTTAGAATACAGAAGATTGGAGGATCAGTTCATAGATTTTATATATATAGAAATTGTAAGTTATTTTTTCATCATAAATATTATGATAAAATATATAACAAAGAAAATTTAAGGGGAGAAAGATTTAATTCATCTCAGAATTTCATGAGATTTTGCTCTCTTGGCAAGGAAAACACAGCACTAGAAGTGCCATTTGACTATAGCAGCAGGAACATGCAGAAACCATATCCTACATACTTTCAAACAGAATACAGAGAGGTTGAGCCAGAACTCCAAGTAGATATAACCTTGAAGGCCTTCCCATGGTACTCTACTTTTTCTTGTGAGGTCATAGTCACCAAAAACAGGACAACCAGCTTAGAGAAGTCAATCAAGCACATGAGCCTTTAGAGGCCATTTTGCATTCACATGATTATATGTTCTATCTATACTTCCGTAGGCTTCTACCCAAAACTGATAAGTTGTTGTATATCTAATTTTTTAATTAACATCAATGACATTATATTTTAATTTTAAATGTTTTTTACTCTTATATACAAAGCAACTGGATTTTATGTATTAATTTTGTATTTTATTATATTTTAACTCATTTCATTACAAGGGATCTTTTTGATAGTTGTTACTTTAATTAGAATTTTTTAAAGGTTTTCATATCACAAAAAGAAAAGTTTACAGAATTCTTCCTGAATGGCCTATATAGTAAATGTGTAAAGTTATCTTTCCACACAGCAGCATGGCTTTTAATATTGATTTGAATCAGTTATCTCAGTAACAAAGCTGACAATAATTACATATGCATGTTTAAAACAACTAGAATTCTCATACAGAATTATGAAAATAAAGTTACACAAACTGTTCAGAAAATATTTTGAAAATTTCAAACCAAGCCATACATATATGTAACAACTGAAGAAACACTATAAATGCATATATAAGTAGTCTATAGGCATATACATTATTTTATCAAAACAAATTACTATATCCTTACCAAAATCTTGAATACAAATGTTCATTGAAATGGCATGCATTGTAATAAAAAAAGACAAATAACAAAAATATTTATGGACAAATTTTACTAATACTGTATTCCCTATCTGTTAGGTTGACAGTAATATAGCAAAGCTTGAATAATGATGAGTATATTCAAGTATAATTCACTAAAATTTACCCTCAGTCCCATAATAGAAAACTATTCTAATAGGTTCAACCAAATATCTTTATTTAATGGACATCTGGGCCAAATCTGGACCCAGAGCTCCATATCCCTAGCCACTGTCTTTATGATGTGAATCTTAGCCAGTGTCAACTTTCAGTTCTCATAGAATTCCTTTTAGCAGATCTTGGTACTGTTAGGTCATCAAAAGATAAATGACTCCTACAAAGGAACAGTGATCAGGCTATCTACTATGTGGTGACCAGTTCTCCCCATCTTTCAGATTTAACCTAAACAACTTTTTAGCTGTATCTATCATTTCATGATTCTCTTTCTTTTCTTCTGTTTATTTATTAGATGCACAATGGGTTAAAAACTAGGATCTCTATTATAAACTACATAAGCTAAAATAAGTCCAATGCAGAGAAAAGAAAAAGGAATTATATTAGCACTATATTGAATAATGTACACATTACATGGACATTCAAGTATTTTAGCTTAGGTTTGGTTTGGCATAGTTGGGTAGAAGAGGGTTCACAGGAATAAGTAAATGAAAAACTTAGATTTGGACATTTAAATAAAAATTCCAGTTGCTCAATATTGATGTCATAAATACATGTATATAGGTATTTGCTTAATATATAAAGATATGAGTTGTGTATGTGTATGTGTGGTAAGACTCAAACATAGGACCATATATAAACACTCAATCACTGAACTATAATGCCAGCTATGGATTGTTTTCCACAAGTAAGTAGACATTTTGTTAACATCATCCTCATTATAACAAAAGGAATAATGACTTTTGATATTATGTATTGTTATTATGTTGTTTCTAAAAGAAATCAGTCTCTATCAATAGTTCAAATGCAGCTGCAAATTCAACTGTATTTCCAGCAAAAAAAACTTTTTATAAAAAATGCTGTCAGTATTAGTGATTTTCTTAGTCAGGGTTTCTATTCCTGCACAAACATCATGACCAAGATGCAAGTTGGGGAGGATGCTTTTATTGAGCTTACAATTCCATGCTTCTGTTCATCACGAAAGGAAGTCAGAACTGGGACTCAAGCTTGTCAGGAAGCAGGAGCTGATGCAGAGGCCATGGAGGGAGGTTCCTTACTGGCTTGCTTCTCTCTCTTCCAATTATGATCATTTCTAAATTCCTTAGAAAGACAATCTATAATAACCACATCCAGCCCCAAAGTCCAGTGAACTGGGATGACTACTCTCCATAACTTCTTCAAGCTGAATATGGGCGTTGAGATATTTTTGAATGGGAGGGTGAAGCGTAGGGGAAATAGGGGAGTTTGTTGGCCTTGAGAAGTCAACACCAATGATTGATTTAGTATCTGATGCTTTGGTCCTGAATGGAGATGGCTGAAAGTCCAAGACATCAGGAGTTCAAGCAGGTCAGTTCAGCATGTCTGATGAGACTCATCAAGGCTGTGTATTCTGTAATATGCAAATCTCAAAACAAAATTTTAGCATCATCAAGATAACTCTTTTGTTTGATTATCTGGAATCTAGTCCTTTGGAGGTCTCCCTTCATCATATCTGACACATATAACTCTGGAAGGTGTAAATACCTTAATCACCTTTTCCAAAATCACAAAGACAAAACCTTTTTCCCAAATCAGCATATCCTTGAGCCAACAATCAGAAAAACCTTTATATTGACCTCTCTCCCAGAGGAATAATATAACCACAAACCACACAATCAGACCCATTTTTAAAGTTAAAACAATTGATTCACACTTCTATCTATACCTGCTTATAAGAAGGCAGCTAGTCAAAGCAGGATTTAAACCCAGAATTCCTGTGGAGCCCACGTTACACAGAATTTGAGTATACTGTAAGACATAATAGAGAAATATCTTTATACCATCTTTCTGTTCAGCTCTCTGTCTAGAGCAGCCATCTTGTTATACCAATTATCTGTTGGTCTCTCTACCTGGAGCCACAGACAATATTAATTAATACCTGATCAAAGCAGGCAGTGATTACCACTGTACTCTCCACTCTGGATTCAGTGACTAATTTTCCCTATCTTAGTTCCAAACCGTGGGCAAAATTCCCCAGTGTGATTCAGACAGAATTTGTATATAACTCTTTCATAAAGTCAAATATACCAACATTATAAATTCACAATTCAATTCATCTCTGCCCTCCTGTTATACCAATTATCTGTTGATCTTTCTACCTGGAGCCACAGACATTAATAATTAATAGCTGATCAAAGCAGGCAATTATTATCACTGCACTCTCTACTCTGGAGTCAGAGACTAATTTTCCCTATTTTAGTTCCAAACTGCAGGCAAAATTTCCCACGTGATTCCAACAGAATCTGTATATAACTCTTTCCTAAAGGCAAATAATCCCAATATCATAAATTCACAGTTCAATCAATCTCTTCCCTAAGGTGTAGCCAATTTCATTCTTCCCCTGACTCAGACCAGTCTGCAATTCCCCACAGCTGGGGACCTCACAGCCTGCTTTGTTTCAGTTTGGGTTCTTGAGTCCACATGAATCATCAGCACTACCCAGCTACACTCTAAAAAAATAAAATAAAATAAAATAAAATAAAATAAAATAAAATAAATAAAATAAAATAAAATAAAATAAAAAAAAAACACTCTAAACTCTCAGGTTAATAAATTTAAATTTCTAGTTGATCTGTCCCAAGCCGCATGTTGGTTCACCAACTGTTGCGGGAAATATTTAAAAAGATAGAATGTATAGCACATGTCCCGCACTATGCCCTAGTTCTCTCATTCCCAGCGGGCTGGCCAGCCATGCATTGGCAGGCAATGGCCAAGCTGTTTTCGTCTTGTGGAGCTCTGAATCAGAGCTCCCACTAGCAGGTCACTACCACACCGGCCCCATGCTTCAATATTCCCATGGCCTCTGTGGTGAACATCAGGTAAGCCCACACTTTGCTGCTGTACCTTTCTCTCTTGAACCCAGATGAGCCACTGCATGAAGGAAAACACAACACAAATGTAGTTCAGAAACAATGATAACTCAATCTCTGAGCACATCAACTGAAACCTAATCTTGTAAATCTTATCAAAGTCTGATGCCTCTCCTGGTGAATCCTTGCAGATCCGCCATACCATGAGATTCTAGCAGCTATATCTTACTTACTGCATGCTGTCCCCATTCCAAAAGGCACCTATCTCTCTCTTCTTCTCTCTTCCTCTCTCCATCCTGGAACTCTCTTTCCATGTCCAGTGATTGGCTCTTTTATTCATTAGGGGATTGGTTCACAAGTCACAGGTGAAACTCACTCCTTGTCGGAAGCTCCTCACAGAAGAGCAGAATTAGCACATTACAAACAGTCCATATCAGTAGTTGAAATGCAGCTGCAACTTCAACTGTATTTTTAGCAAAAAATCTTTTAATAAAAATGCTGTCCATGTTAGTGATATTTGAGAAGTCTGAATATTAGATTAGCCTCATAAAACCACAAATCTTTATAAAATTGAGCATTACTCAACAAATACATAGTGTCATTTTCAAATGATGAAGTGGAAAATCTAAAACAAGAAAAATCTTGAAAGACAATAAGTAAGGCTACAAACGTTGACAATTTTACTGTGACCACAAATTTTTCAAATATTCTCTCTTTTATTGCAATTCTCACATGTTTTCAAAGATCTGAAACAGAAAAACCTTTACAAAGACTTCTTTGAAAACAACAGCACAAGTAAACTTATTAGAAAACATTCAACTCCATGGCCTCCCTTTGTCGTAGAAATATATAGATAAATAGTAGAGAGAATTTTCTTAATTTACAAAAATATGTCATCCCATGTATAAAGATGAAGCTGGGACCAAATCTAGGATGAGTCCCAGGTCATAAATATTTTCTTATCCTCATATAAGAAAATCAAGAATTTTTGTGGAGGAAAGTGAAGATATAAAAAAGTAGAAAACTTGAAAGACTATAAAACAAAAGATGAATGAAAGAAAATAGAATATCAAAAAAGGTGATAAGAAAATGAAGTGGAGAGAAAGAACCTATTTGGAGACGTGGACTATGGCAACCCCAGTGGTTAACTCACTGTAAGTCTCCTCAGTGTTCTCTTTAGAGCAAGCTTGACATCATTATTCCTGAGACTGTAAATAAAGGGGTTGAGCAAAGGCATCAAAAATGTACAAAATAGGGAGAAATATTTCCCCTGATTCACAGATTCATCAGATGATGTTTTGATATGTGTAAGCATACCAAATCCATAAAATAGGACAACAGTCATTATGTGAGAACTTCAGGTGCTCATGGCTTTGCACAAACCCTAACCTGATGACAATTGAATGATATTAAAAAGAATCAAAGCATAAGAGGTTAAGTTGAGAAAGTTAGATGCAAGGACTACTGTGCTGACACCAATAGAACTCACAAGCTCATTGGCATAAGTGCTGCTGCAGGAGAGCTGGAGAAGGGGGAAGATTTCACACATGTAATGGTTGATGATGTTTGAATCACAAAAGCTGAGCCTGATCATACACCCTGTATGCACAATTGCACCAACAAATCCCATCAAGTATGAACCAAACATCATCAGGGAACATGTCATAGGAGACATGATGACCATGTACAGCAGGGGTTGACAGATGGCAACATAGCGATCATAGGCCATGGCTGTCAGCAAATAGCACTCAGAATGGGCAAAAAAGCACATGAAAAACAACTGTGTCATGCAACCTGTAAAAGAAATTATGTTCTTCTCTAAGAGAAAACCCATTAGTGTTTTGGGAGTAAAGACAAATGAATAACATAAATCAATAAAAGACAAATTAAAGAGAAAAAAGTACATAGGTGTTTGAAGGTTTGAATTCCAGCAAATAAGACCCATTAAACTCAAGTTTCCTACCACAGTGATTATATAGTTCACCAGGAACAGGAAAAACAGGGGCAGCTGGAGTTCAGGTTGGTCTGTCAGTCCTGTGAGAATGAACTCAGTCACAGAAGAGTCATTCCTCATAGCCATTTTTATCATCAGTAGATCTGTAGAAACAGTAGTGAAGGGTCACATTTAGCCAGTACTCTGTCACTAATTAAGAAAGAACAATTATAGCTGTTTGTTACAAGTTTATGATTGACTAAAGCTACTCCACAAAGTACTCACAGAACATTACTTCCCAATCCTGAGAAATCCAATTTCTTCACTCTTATCAATGACTAGAAAAAAATGTAAAAAAAAAATACTGACAGAATTCCTGAAGATTTAAATACTTCTTTCCTTTGATTTAATCTTCATTAGTAATTAGAAATAGAAGGAGAAATAAGCATGCTCTGTCTCTTGAACAAAAGACTTATATAGCTGTGTTTTGTTTGAAAAGATGTATGAAAGCAAAGACGATTGATGAGATG
Source organism: Uromys caudimaculatus (assembly GCA_028551405.1). Lineage (NCBI taxonomy): Eukaryota > Metazoa > Chordata > Mammalia > Rodentia > Muridae > Uromys > Uromys caudimaculatus. The sequence goes on along the minus strand of JAPYYD010005533.1, from coordinate 3,997 downwards.
CTCACCTCTGTTCCCCTGAATATGTCAGTGCTGCTGAATCACACAGTTCCTTTCACTCCAGTGTCCTAAGGGTTCTAAGTTTCTGATGATGAAGGGGTATTAGCTATCAGTACAGTTCTGGCTCTGGCCCCCTACAGTACCTATGTCGGGTATATGACATGATTTCAGCTTAAGAAGTGTTTTTAAATGTTCTCTTTATTTGCACAAGGAAAATAATAATCTCATTTGTGCATCCAATTTATCATTTCACGCAAATGAGACTCATAACTTAGCATTCTGGGAACATATATTAGAAGAAGTCCTCCCCTTGAAGACCCCTCCTACATTGAGTAAGTCTCTTAACAGTAAAAATAAAAGAACTTGTGTTTACATCATGTATTGTAGATGTAAACATTCTAATCTTTTCAGACTCAAACTTCTGCTTGGTTTGTAATTTCCCATCAGGAATATCTAATTCCCTGAGCAGAATATTGGTTGTTCCTTTCAGAATTATGCTCATCATCCCCTGTGCAATTCCTCAAGAGAAAAATTCAAGGTCGTACTCATTTGCCATTTCTTGTAATTTTCTACAAACCCATACAGTTGCATCAGCAACTACAAATTCATGGATAAACACTCTACAAAAGAGTTTTTGGAGCAAAGAGGTTAATAGAAAATGAATAGGCACTCAACACATCTGAGCTTAAATCCAGACTATTCTATTTTTTAAATAATGAAATTGTATACCAAGGTTATAATTTATCCTGCCTTGTAAATTTATATTTACATAATTATATTGATATGGATATCTATAAAATAAGGCTCATAAAAATGGGTCTGGGATATGGCTCAGTGGTAGAAACCTTGTTTTGCATACAGGAGACTCTGAGTTTAATCTTAGCATTGTAACAGTGATAATAATAGTAAGACAAAAGAGCTACTGTACCATATTCTTGTTTTAATTAAAGTAGATGTTCCACATAATGTAGCATATAAGACTATCCCAGACAAATAGAACAGTGTAATTCCTCTTCCCTGTTCCACATCTTTATACACATAAACAAGGATTTCTTGTCCTTATCATAATGGACATTCTGAAGATGAAATATATGTTGTATTGCTCTCCTGTGTAACAAAGTATGAACAACATCCCTTGGCCAAGCCCACTGCACACCAGTACTATAATCCCATCATCACACACTACACATCAGCTGTGACCAATAAAATTTCTCTAGACACTGTAATATATGGCATGGACACTATCTTAGGATTTCTGTTGTCATAAAGAAACATCATCACATAAGCAACTCTTATAAAGGAAAATGTTTAATTGAGGATGGCTTACATTTCAGAGGTTTCACCCATTATTATCATAGCAAGAAACATAACAGCATGCAGACAGACAGTAGTGCTGACAAAAGAGCCAGAGGTTCTACATCTGACTTACCAGACAGCAAAAAGAGAACTGACTTGAGCTTCTGAGACATCAAAGCCTAACAGGAGCCATCATAGGACAAGCTAATAACTAATAGATAGTATTTCTTAGATGACCACCTCAGATTAAAATCTGTGACTGAAATCTGGTAGGCAAGGCCTAGGAGAGACTCATTTTAGTAAGACTCCTGCTATTAGTATACTTTTCCTGTTATTATTACATATATAACAATCACTAGGTATTAACCCGTCCCGTTTGAGCAGATCTCTGCAGAACTATGAAGATGTACTGTCTTATAGTAATGCTATATAGACAAATAAATGACTTATTAATTCTTAATGGTGATCCTATAAGAATCCCTAAAACTATATCAGTATTTAATAAGCTCTTCTATAGTAGAACTGCTATTAAGTCTTTTTCTGATAGTCAAACTGCAATGAGAAATCTGCCAGTCTTCCATTGTGTCACCAGATAATTGTCTCTGAAATAGTAACCAGACTTTGTACTACTCAGAGCATATTTCAAAATATTGTAAAACCATTAACCAAAGGTCTTAAAAAGAAAACTAATGATTTATTGTAGGTGTTAGAACAGAAGATAAAATATTGACTGCATTTGTCTATACAAAACTTCACTAATAACTTAGATATTGTCTTGGTCAGGGTTACTATTCCTGCACAAACTTCATGACCAAGATGCATGTTGGAAAGAAAATGGTTTATTGAGCTTGTACTTCCATGCTGCTGTTAATCACAAAAGTCAGGACTGGAACTCAAGTAGGTCACAGAGTAGGAGCTGATGCAGAGACCATGGAGGAATGCTGCTTACTGGCCTGCTTGCTTTTCCAGGCTTGCTCAGCTGACTTTCTTATAGAGTCCAAGACTACCAGCCCACAGATGGTACCACTCACAAGGGGCCCTCCCCCCTTGATCACTAATTGAGAAAACACCTTGCCATTGGATCTCATGGAGGTATTTTCTGAACTGAAACTCCTTTCTCTGTGATAACTTCTGCTTGTATCAAGTTGAAACACAAAACTAGACAGTAGAGTTCTGTTGTTTAACACTTAGTAGACTGTGGAGCTGTGACAGGTGATGAATATTTAGCCAGATAAATACTCCTAATGGATACATAAACATTCTCTGTTATCAACTTCTATTTCAGTTTAGGATTTGAATTTTATTTGTGAACTTGTGATGAATTTTTACCATTTGATCGGGTATTATAAAAGATGTATAAGTACTGAAGACAAAGAAGATGCTGAAGAAGAATTTTTCCTTATTCCCCTTTTTTCATTCATTCTGTTTTGTCCCTTTCTTTGAGAGAACTTTCATAGGAAATTTTTTACAACTTAGTAATTAAAACTATAATCACTTTTCAAGGTGTCCCTTTTTCTTCTTTTGACTTCTCCCAACAGGCTGAAAGTTAAGAGTTCCTCTTGAGATAGAACAAAAACCACATTACTTAATCTGCTGTTGTTAGGCTACAGGTGTCAATCACCTAAGCCAGCAGCTTTTTACCCCCAGAAAGAGCAAGAAAGCTTTTAGGACTTTTTAGAAGTCATCATTAGCATATCAGTTTAGTTAGAGAGCTAGAACATCCAGAGAACATCAGACTTAAAGCCTCACCAGAGTCCTACTCTGTGCCTCATTTCAACCAGCACCAGGCCTGGAGGCTCAAGGCAAAAGCCCACCCACGGGCATGCAGCTCCTCCAACAAAACCACACCTACCCCAAGGTCACACCTCCAATTAGCACCACTTCCTATGAACATATGGGGACCATTTTTATTCAAACTACCACTGGCATTATTCAGGCTTAGAAAGTGATGTGCTGAACATAAAATGCCCCTCTGGCTTTAAAAATCCTGTCAAGTATCTAACTATTATCAAGTCATTATCTCATAATGAATCAAAAGATCTACATTCCAGAGGGGACTTTGCATTAACTCAGGAGGACTCAGTACAGCACAGAGTCCAAAAGAACCAGAGTAGACAGACTAAGTGGTTTCTTATTTCAAGCTGGTAAGTAGATTCTATCCTTTTGTCAAATCAAATTTGTACATAGCTTTTCAGTCTCAGTCTTAGCCATAACATGGCACTGTTTTCCTTCATCTCTGAGTTTTCATTACCAATAGCTTTTATTTCATGCAAAACTTTGAACAAATTAATCTGTTATACTTCTCTTTTATCAGTCTGTCCTTTGTCTTAAGAATGTTGAACTTCTTCCACAGGTACACTATTTATATCTTACCATTTGAGAAGCTGACTTGGGGGATCACAAATTCAAGGCTATACAGCAAAACACAGTCCTTTATTTAGAAAAATAAATAAATAATTGAATTAAGAAAATGAGAGTAAGAGAGAGACAGAGAGAGACAGAGAGAGAGTTCATGGCTCTCATGATGGCAGTGGCAGGGAATGAGGTATCACCTCAGTCCATCTTTATTATGGTAAAATTGTCTAAATGGGTCACTGTCTAACTGTAATGCTGTAGTCTGCATGTTGTATCTTGGAAACATAGCTGGATGATAAGAGACTACAGAAAGGAAAGATAAATAGAGACACACATACAGAAAGGCTAA
>JAPYYD010005532.1:0-12024 GCA_028551405.1 Uromys caudimaculatus | reverse complement strand
TCCCTTTGTGATTTCTTTATTGTTTCTATTTCTATTTTTAGCTCCTGGATAGTTTTATGCATTTCCTTTGTCTGTTTGATTGTGTTTTCTTGAAATTCTGCCTGTTTGATTGTGTTTTCCTGTAATTCTTTAATGGATTTTTGTATTTCCTCTTGAAAGGCTTCTAGTTGTTTATCTCTGTTCTCTTGTATTTTTTAAGGGTGTTATTCATTTCTTTCTTAACATCTTCTATCATCAACATGAGAAATGATTTTCAATTTGAGTCTTATTTTACTGGTGTGTTGGGGTATCCAGGGCTTGCAGTGGTGGGAGAGTTGGTTTCTGATGGTGCCAAGTACTCTTGGTTTCTATTCCTTATGTTCTTACCCTTGCCTTTTGCCATCTTGTTAACTCTGATGTTAGCTGGTCTTACTCTGTCTGGCTGTGGCTTGCCCCTCTTGCAAGCCTCTGTGTCAATACTCCTTGCAGACCAGCTCTCTCTGAGATGTATTTGGGTTTGGAGTGCTGTGGCACAGGGTCTGCCCTGGGGTGCAGAAAGAAATTAGAAGGAATTTGTCCCCAGCTATCCCTTGGTTCCTATGTCCTGATGGCTCTGCAAGGGTCCCTCTTGATCCAGTGAGTTTGAACAGAAGTGGTGGTTTTGCCTGTGCTCAAAGGTGTGTCAGCACTCCTGGGATACCCGCTCTCTCCTGAAGCCCTGTGGCCCAGGCTGAGGTCCCCAGGCACAGACCTCTGATGGCCCAGGCAGAGGTCTCCACCCACATATGGAAACTGGAAGGTACAGAGGTTTCCTGTCCCCGAGTTCTCCTCAGGCCCTGTATCCCGTAGGATCCGGGCGGGTCTGGGTGAGAGGTGTTGCTCCCCTTAACCCCACTCATGGCTTTTCCAAGCTCCTGGGAGGGTAGCTTTCTCTGGCGCTCGTTGGCTATGGACTCTTGGTGGCCCAGGCAGAGGTCTCCCCCAAGTTGGTCTTGAACTTGTGTAGACCCTCCTGTTTCTTTCTCTTGCATGCTGAGCATGGTCTTATACACCTGTAATTCATTTACTTCTTCTCAGGAGTGACTCAAACCAATTGCATTTCATGAAGATATAGACCACCCAAGAGCATGAGATAATAACTATTAATAGATTGGGCAGTTCTGTGTTTAGTTTGTTTCATAGTCTTTCAAGGTGCATTCATGTTGCAGCATGAGTCTATATTTTATTCCCTTTTATAGTTGAATAATATTTTACCTTATAAGTTTATCATGGTTTGTTTATCCCATTCATCAGTTGATAGAAACTTAGTTGTTTTCCTCGTTTAGTTATTATGAGCTGCTAACACTTGAACAATTTTATTTGAATCTGTTTTCAATGGTTTTGCTTATATACCCAAGGTAGCATTTTCTGGAAAAAATAAACATTATTTTCTGTCTTTTTTATATTCATGATTCCAGATATATGACTTTTGATGGTTTTCATTTATACATCCACAATAACAACTGCTAAGCATCATTTGCAATGCTGATATTTGTGCATTTTTTATTTTTTCCTTTTAGAGAAATGTCTATTAAAATGCTTTTGTCTTTTTCCAAACTGATATTTGTTTACTGTGGAGTAGTAAACATTTTTGTATCCTCAGGCTATGATTTATAAACATGTTTTCCCATTGTAAGGGTTTAATTTTTATTTGATCCATCTGTCATAAATTTTATATTTTTATGATGGATACCACCACAAGCTGCCTTATTTTGTCTCAAGGAAACTTTTTTTTTTTGTATGTTTTTTGTTTAATATGGTTAGAGCTTCTCTAGTTTTCATTTGACTGTTATTTGATGTTATATACATTTGAGGACTATCTTGATGAAATATACTTTTTCATCCTTTTTCTTTCATAGCTGTTACATTTAGGGATCTATGCATGTACCTCTTGTGAAGAACATATAGCTAATGCATTATAATAAATCCATCATTTCAATCTAATTCTGATTGGCTTGTAAGTTTAATTAATTTACATTAATGCAAATATTAATATATTTAATTTTACAATTTAAAAATCTATCTTTTTCTTTTTCATTCTTTTTTTTCCAAAGAGGTTTCTTAAGAATATTTAAGATCATGCTGTATACCCAGGTGCATGCTTATAAATTATATAAATGTTAGTTTTATCTGTGCCTAATTACTTGCATTTAGAAGCATGCAACATGTTTTGTACATTGTTTTATATAAAATAAGCTGGCAGCATTAACACATTGTACTAGCCAATAGAAATAAATTCAGAGGTCCAGAAATAACTTAAAGAAAGGCTGTGATTGATTTTTTTCTTAAATACTTAAACATCTTAATGCTAGCATGCTGGTGGTAACTGCAGTAGGTGATAATATGCTTTTATTGCTTTTATAAGAAATCATTTGAGTACAGGAGGCAGTAGTCCATGCGATACTGTGAACTTCTGACCTTCTCCATATCTGCTCTCATGCAGCATCCCTTGCTTCTATGAGGTATTTTGTGCATAGTGGAAGAAATTGCTCCCTTGCAAACATTAAGCTGCTCAGCTGGAAACTGAAAATTTTAACTGTCACAGAAATATGTCTACAGGAATAGCTTGTTGCTAACCTGTTGTAGAGATATCCCTGATGCGCTTGTCAAGAATGGGCATCACACCTGCAGGGAAAACATTTTGACATTTACATTTGATGCTTTATAAGCATCTAAATGAAAACCAGTGTGGAAAATGGTACACTGTCTTTAGCATTGCAGTCACTTGCTGTCTCGGGATGGTTTTCAATTGAAATCAATGGGCCTTTCAGATTTAGCTTTACAACCTCTGAATTTATTTTCTTTATAATTCAAAAATCTGCACATGCTTTCTTCTCATTGAGGATGTTGTGCTGGTTGATTTTTTTTTTTTTTAAATCAATTTGGCATAAGCTAGTGGCATAAACTGGTAAGAAGAAAGCTCTATTGAGAAAGTGCCTCCATCAGATTGGCCTGCTGGTATGTCTCTGGGCATGTTCTTGATTAATGATTGGCATGTGAGGGCCCAGTGTATCTGCACATGGTGCTGTTTCTGGCAAGGTGGGCCTGGATTGTATAAGAAATCTGTCTGAGCAAACCATGAAGCACAAACCAGTTATTGGCATTCCCCCATGGTCTTTTCAGTTTATGTTCCTAAGTTCCTGCCTTGAGTTCGTGCTCTGGCTTCTTTTTGGTGAACTGTAATTTTAAGGTGAAACAAGCCCCAGAGGTAGTACTGATCTATCAAGGTCTTCCCACTTCCTCAAGCTTGGCTGCATGTCACAAACCTTCCAGAACTTCCCTAGTATAGCGCCACCTGCTGGGGTCCAAGTACTTAAACACATGAATCGGTAAGGGGCGTTTCATACCAGAATCATAAAAATTCCTTGAAGACATATTGAATACAATGCCAGTGGAATTTTGAAAACTTCTGATTTTTCTAAATAACTTAAGAATTTGTCTGATTTAAAATTCAAGTTTTAGAGTTCCAATTGCATATAAAGTTCAGAGTAGTTTTAAATTAACCTTACGCAACATAAAAGAGAATGTCCTAGGTAGGAGAGTATCAGATCTCAGAGGCTAATGGGTTATCAGTGAGAGAATTCAGAGGACAGGCACCTGCCCCTTTAGAAGTGAAGTATAATGTGAAAGTAGTCATTTAGTCTTATTCCAAACGTTTATTTTCTCTTTTAGACTTCAGTCAATTCATATAATGTTATGTAATCTAACATGATTGCCAAATATCATTAAGAAAATTTTGTAGGAAAGAAAAAGAATTTATTGTTTGATGGTTTAACTTAATTAATGACATTATAAATAGGAAAATGCCCTGGGTGAAGCACTGATTTTTTTCTCATATTTTTCCCCTGCTGCCAACTCCGTCATCCAATACCTTGTGTGGTAAAAGTAAAACTTGGAGTGGTTCATGGACAAGTGCTATATTTGATCACTTCACCAGTATTGATATAAGTACATGATTTAATAAGATGCTATATATTACACATTTTAAGAATAATGTATTCATTATCATTGTAAAAATCATTGGCTTATCTTGCTTTCATTTTAATGATCTGTTTAGCATTAGTTCAAACAAAACTTATTACCATCTTTATTTCCTAGTCTTTTCTATGATGAAAGCATGCAGAGTAAATTCAGTGTATCAGTGTCCCTTCATCAGCCAAGTGAATGTCTCTTGTATAAATAGCTTAAGCCAACCAATGATCAGAAACAGAATCTTGGACTTTAAAACAATGTTTGACATTTTCTCAGATGCATTTTTGTTTTGGTTTAAAGTTAGGTGAGTCATGAAGGACTCTTTTCTGACTTAGTGAGTTATTAAAAAGAAAAAGACATGAATTTTAGATGGGGCCATATTAGGGGTGTGGGGAATATATAGTGTGAATTGTATAATATATAAAATTCTAAACAATACAGAAAAAATTAGTACATATATGTTTCCTGTTCTAGGTCTAGCATATATTTTCAAAGTCATTCCTTATAGAAGGAAGGGAAGGATATCATGCTGTTGGAAGTTAGGATAGAAGGGGTATACATATGGACAGATTTTTTTGTGGTGAAGCTCCAGTGTTTTCTTTGTCTTTTCTCTTTGCATACTACTAGCCTTGACCCACACTGCTGTTAAATACAGTAAGACTGATCTTTTAAGAGAAGCAAATTATGAGGTTGGATTCTGGAGGTGTGCCATATTCATTAGGAAACTTTCTGAGACCTTCCTTTTAAATCATGTGTGTGTGTCTTAAACTAAGAAGACAACAAATGCTTTGTGGTCTGACACATTGAATAGCACAGACACAAAATGCATCCAGAAATGAATACTTAATTCCCTAGATGTGTGGTAATAATTTCCATTAATCTTCACCAATTTCTTTATAAACATAGCTATTCTTCATTCAGGTTTAAAATTCTAACACAGTTCCCAGTAACAGAAAACAATTCAGTACTTCGTGCATTCCAAGTTGTGCAGGCTTGATAGCAATAGGTCCTAAGAAACTTTAGAAGTGTTGGGACATTGTACATCTGTAGCTGTCCAGTGGCCAAGGACTACCTGAGTTTACCTGAAAGGGGGGCTGGAAATGAAAAAGAGACTGAGGGGGGGTGAGCGAGAGAAGAATGAAGCCAAGACAAGGTTCTGATCAAGGCTCCAAGTTTAATATTCAGCACTGCATTTATATAGGGAAAGCCCATAGAACCCATCGTTTGTTTTGCAAAGCAAGGTCAGCAGGCAGTCTATTCTTCTAAGTTCCTGTGGAAACCTGCAAGTGCAACCAAGGCAGGCAACTCCACCAAGGTCCATAAAGTCCATTGTGGAACGCGCTCAAGGTCTATTCAGCCTGCTCAAGGCTGGGAAGGCCACATATATCCTGTTTAATGATAGAAACATTAAAATGTTTTTATTACATGTAGTGTGTGTGTGTGTGTGTGTGTGTGTGTAATGTAGTATAGGATCAAGTGTAAGGCGGAGGTCAACTTGTGGGACTTGGATCTCTCCTTCTAACTTGTGGGTTCTTAGATTGGAATCAGGAAGTCTGGCTTGTTTTTAAGAGATTAACCCATTGAGCTGTCTCACTGGATGTTTGTCTGCTTGTTTTTGCCAAATCAATACCTGCAAAGGTCATCTGAAAGGAGAGAACCTCAACTGAGAAAATATTTAAATCAGACTGGCCTATAGGCAAGTGTTTGGGAAATTTTCTTGATTAGTAACTGACGTGGGCTGGCCCAGCTCACTGTGGATGGTGCCACCCCTGGGTTTTATAAAAGAGCAGATTGAAAGTCATGGAGACCAAGCAGTAAGCAGCTTTCCTCTGAGGTTTCTGCTTCAGTTCCCGCCTCCAGATTCCTGTCTTGAGTTCTTGTTATGAGTTCTCTTAAATGTAAGTTGTGAGATGAAATAAACAAGCTGTCTTTTGTCACAATATCTCTCATGGCAATCAAAAGCAAAGATACCAGTTCATGTGGACATTGTTTTTAAAGGTCTTTGAATTGCAGACATAAAATAGGTACATTTTATTGAATGCAAGTTATATCTCAAGGAAGTTAGCTTAAAAAGCACAGATAGTGTATTTGCTTGGTTTGAGATGAATGAAGAAATTGAAAGAATGACCAGTTTCCATTACTTTTCATGGAAACCATGGATACCTATCTTTATCACTGCCACATACACGAACCCATTACTCACTAGGCATTAAGTGGCACTTCTTGTCAACCAGAGGCTGGAAACTGCTAAGTGTGATGAATGTCCTGTGTGCACAGTGCCACTTTGCTGTTGGTTAGCCTAGAAGGTTTCTTTCTATTTTCTTGCAAGTCCTGTCTTTACTGTGAGGTCCTAAGTTCTTCCATTACATGTTTTTTGGGTTAATTGCACATAAATTATCATTGCTTTGAGGTGAAATGATGAAATAAAAGTTAGGATTTTCTCATAGAATAATTTTAAAATAATTTAAAATTTTAGTATCAAACTAGCAAATTATAAATATGCAAATTTTTTGGTGAAATTTTAACCACGTATCAGAACATGAAGACTTGCCATTGTTCTGCATAAGAAAATCACATAATAAATACACAAACTTCCTCTGTAGGCCTTATATTACACAGTCATTTGTAATTTTATTACTAGCAACAAAACACTTTTATGTCCAAGTAGATAATATTGATTGATTACTCAGAGACTAATAATAAACTTTTCTCTGCCATAATCTCCAAGCATTGGAAGCACATGCATTGAATGAGTGGTAAAATCTTTGAACAAATGTTTATGGATTCTCAGCCTCAAAAAGACGTTTTTCTTCCAAATCTTTTGCGTGAGTATACAGAAATTTTTTTCTGTTTCTGTCTGCCTATACATGTATCAATGTATGTTTCTACCTTCCTATTTTCTGTATAAGAATAAGACAATTAATTTCTTTCTATTCTGGGGATTTTGCCCGAATTTAACAGTTATATTTACATTTAATAATATTTTATTTCAGTCTGTTGATATTTAGTCCATGGAAAAGTGGAGAAAAATTGACCTCTCCCTTAATCTGCAACACAGAGAGCTATTACTGAGCCACATGTGCACCATTTCCTTTCCCTTACTGAACAATAGACAGGCAAAGCTATGTAACACATCTAAGGTTCAGATGTGATTAGTTTGGACTGGCATTATTCTTTCCAAGTATATGCTGTTATACTATTGCTAATGAATTGTTCAAGATATTCTAATATTTATTTTAATTTGACTTGATATTTTATTTTATTTTAAAATTTACTTATTTATTTGTTTACATCCCAAATGCTGGTTCACCTCATGGTTCCTCCCTCACTGAGTCCTCCATCCCCATAGGCACATCAAGTCTCTGTCAGATTAGGTGCATTCTCTTCCACTGAGGCCAGACAGTGCAGCCACAAAGACTGAGCTGCCTGTCTGTTACATATGTGCCGGGGCGAGGTGTGTGTGTGTTCTCGTTCCAGCCCCTGTATGTTCTTGGTTAGTGGCTCAGATTTTAAGAGCTTCCAGGAGTCCTGGTTTGTTGATTATGTTGGTCTTCCTGTGGAGTTCCCATCTACTTCTGGGCCTTTGATTCTTCCCCCAACTCTTCTATAGGTTTCCCTGACCTCCTTCTAATGTTTGGTTGTGGGTATCTGCTTCTGTTTCTGTCTGCTGCTGGGTATAGCCAGCTATCCACTCCTCAGAGGACAATTATGCTAGGCTCCTGTCTTTGTGAAATACCCACAAAACAACTCATTGACCACATGAAGCTCAAGAGGAAAGAAGACCAAAGAGTGGATACTTCAGCCCTACTTAGAAGGGGGAACAAAATAATCAAGGGAAGTAGAGGGTGGGAGTACTTGGGAGGAAGAAAAGAGGGGGAGGGGTAAAAGAGGGGAAGAATCAGGTATGGGAGGAGATGGAGGAGATGTACACAGAGTCAGGAAATTGAACAGAGGTGTGTAGCAGTGGGGCATGGGGAACTGGGGGTAGCCATCAGAAAGTTCCAGATGCCAGGAGAGCAAGGGCCTCCCAAGACCCCATTGGGATGACATTAGCTGAAATACCCCACAAAGTGGAGGGAGAACCTGTTGAGACCATATCCAGAGGTTAGGCATGGCTCCCAGGTTGAGGGATGGGGCTACCCCCCTCCAAAATTTTAACCCAGAATTGCTCCTATCTAAAGGAAATGCAGGGACAAAGAGTGGAGCAGAGACTGAAGGAAAGGCCATCCAGGGTCTGTCCCACCTGGGGATCCATCCCACATGCAGATACCAAATCCAGACCCTATTGATGATGCCAAGAAGTGCTTGCTGACAGGAGCCTGATACAGCTGTCTCCTGAGAGGCTCTGCCAGATCCTGACCAATACAGATGTGGAGGCTCTCAGCCAACCATTGGACTGAGCACAGGGACCCCAATGGAGGAGTTAGGGGAAGGACTGAAAGGAGCTGAAGGGGCTTTATTTGGCATCAGTGGGAGGGGAGGCCCTTAGTCCTGTGAAGACTTGATTCCCCAGTGTAAAGGAATTGTTGGGCAGCGAGGTGGGAGTTGGTAGATGGGTGAGGGAGCATCCTCATAGAAGCAGGATAAGGGAGGGGGTGGGATAGAGGGTTTGCAAAGTGTAAATTGGGAAAGGGGATAACATTAGAAATGTAAATAAAGAAAATTAAAAAAAAATGTCAGGGATTGGTGCTTGCCCATGTGATGGGTTTCGAGTTGGGCCTGATATTGGTTGGCCATTCTTTCAGTCTCTGCTCCATCCCTCCATTTCTTTTAGACCAGACACATTTTAGGTTGAAAGTTTAGTGTGTAGGTTGGTGTCCTTATCCTTTCACTGGGGGTCCTGCCTGGCTACAGGAGGTGGCCTCTACAGGTTCCACGTACCTACTGTTAAGCATCTTGGGTAAGGCCATCTGCATTGATTCCTAGGGGCCTCCCCTATCCCAGGTCTCTAGGACTTCCTAGAGATCACACCCCCCCCCAACCCCAGGCAGATGCAGATTTCCATTCATTCTCCTGGCCCACTCCCTCCTGTCTCTCCCCAACCTGATCCTGCCTTCCCATACCCTCCCTCTTTCCTCTTCCCTCTTCCCTCTTCCCTCTGCCTCCTATGACTATTTTGTTTTCCCTTTTAAGTGTGATTCAAACATTCTTGCTTGGGCCTTCCCTCTTATTTAACTTCTTTGGGTCTGTGGGGTATATCATGGGTATTCTGTGCTTTATGGCTAATATGCACTTATAAATGAGTACATACTCTGTGTGTCCTTTTGAGTCTGGGTTTCCTCATTCAGGATGATATTTTCTAGATCCATCCATTTGCCTGCAAAATTCTTGAAGTAATTTTTAATAGCTGAGTAGTACTCCATTGTGTAAATGTACCACATTTTCTGTATCCATTCCTCTGTTGAGGGGCATCTGGGTTGTTTCCAGCTTCTGGCTATTATAAATAAAGGCTGCTATGAACATAGTGGAGCCTGTGTCTTTATTACATGTTGGAGCATCTTCTGGGTATATGCCTGTACTGGCTGGTTTTGTGTGTCATCTTGACACAAGCTGGAGTTATCACAGAGAAAGGAGCTTCAGTTGAGAAAATGCCTCTATGAGATCCAGGTGTAAGATATTTTCTCAATTAGTGATCAAGGGCGGAGAGCTCCCTGTGGGTGGTACCATCTGTGGGCTGGTAGTCTTGGGTTCTATAAGAAAGCAGACTGAGTAAGCCAGGAGAAGCAAACAAGCCAGTAAGCAGCATTCCCCCATGGCCTCTGCATCATCTCCTGCTCCTTGACCCGCTTGAGTTCCAGTCCTGACTTCCTTTCGTGATGAACAGCAGCATGGAAGTGTAAGCTCAATAAGCCCTTTCCTCCCCAACTTGCATCTTGGTCATGATGTTTGTACAGGAATAGAAACCCTGACTAAGACAATGCCTATGAGTGGTATTGCTGGGCCTTCAAGCCAAAACCATACAATGGAAAAAAAAAGCATCTTCAACAAATAGTGCTGGTCTAATTGGATGTCTGCATGTAGAAGAATGCAATTTGATCCATATTCATTGCCCTGCACAAAACACAAGTCTATGTGGCACAAGGACCTCAACATAAAACCAGATACACTAAACTTAATAGAACAGAAAGTGGGAAAGAGCCTTGAACACATTATTATGGGAGCCAATTTCCTGAACAGAACACCAGTGGCTCAGGCCCTAAGATCAACAATTGATAAATGGGACCTCATGAAACTGAAAAGCTTTTGAAAGGCAAAGAAATCTGTCATCAGGAAAAAACAGCAACCTACAGATTGGGAAAAGTGAATTAGTGAAGACACTAACTGTACATCTGATAGAGGGCTAATACTCAAAATATATACAGAACTCAAGAAGTTAAACTCCAACAAACTAAATAACCCAATTAAAAAATGAGGCACAGAACTAAACAGAATCCTCAACAGAGGAATTTTGAATGGCCTAGAAGCACTTGAAAATGATTAATATCCTTAGTGATCAGAGAAATGCAAATCAAAACGACCCTGAGATTCCACCTCACATCAATCAGAATGGCTAAGATCAAAAACTCAGGTGACAGCAGATGCTGGTGGGGATGTGGAGAAAGAGGAACACTCCTCCATTGCTGGTGGGACTGCAAACTTCTGTAAGCACTCTGGAAAACAATTTCTCAGAAAATTGGAAATAGTTCTACCTGAGTTGATACTTTAATATATTTATATTTAGTTTTAAATTATGTTTTACATGTACTTATCTCTGTGTGAGTATGAAGACTTAAGTGAAAGCATTGGTGGAGACCCGAAGGCGGCATAGAATCTCCTGTAGCTGGTGTTACAGCAGGTTGTGAGTTGTCTTATGTGAGTGATGAAGCCGAACTTGGATTCTCTAGAAGAGCAAAAAGTGCCCTTAAGTACTGAGCCTTCTTTCCAGTCCCTTGACCTAATTTTTAACAGTAAAACTAAAGTGTCCTTTGTCTCATAAGGACTTTAAAACATAAAATGATTAAAGATTAAAGAATGATTAAGAATTTATGTTGTGTCATTGTAGTGTCAAAATAGAGAAGGGCTGAGCCTGGTCATGACACTTGTAATCTCAGCTTTAAGGCTTTGACAATTTGGTCTGTGTAGCAAGTTAAAGACCCACCTGGACAACTTAGTAACATCTTGTATCAAATTTAAATGTGGAAAGAGGGCTGGGGCAGTATAATCAGTGGAGATACTTTTCTGGAATATGTGAGGGCTCAGGTTGATGCTCCAGAATCCTGCCCCCACATAAGTCAAATAAAAGGTAGTGATGGAAGAATTTGTACTTTCAAACAACTTACTTGGAGTAACTCCTGAAACAGCAGAAAAGTATAAAAAGTATTTACTTACGGTATCACAATATCTAGGCAGATGGGGAGTGAATACCATAGAAAAGGAAAAGAAAGACAAGCTAAAACTGAGGAAAAATTTACAAAAAATATAATTTTGACTATAAGGGGGACAGAAAAACATTGAGGGCACAAATAATGGGAAGTCAGATAGTGTACTGTCACCTTTCTTGGAACAAACATGTACATACTAGGCTGAGAGTCTGAAGGAGTGCACCCAGTTGGTGAAACTGAGCTAGAAATAAAACAGCTTTTGCACCGGCTTGAAATCTTTGTTTTCAGTATAAAAGAACCTCCGATCTTTAACTTTAAATTAAGGTACTTCAGACAGTAATACTACTTGGTTGATAGTAAGGGGGAAAAAGAATATTTTAGAAGAAGTTTTATCCAATGCTTCAAATTATTTCTAAACATAAAAATGGCAGTACTTTTGTAACTGTCCTGCTAGCAACAAAGGCACTCTAATGAGACATCTGTGCTCCCTCCATTAGGCTTCCAGACTATTAAAACAACGGTCCCTAAGAAACTAAAGCCTCAGAGACTTGAAGTTCTTGTCATACAGATCTTTCACTTGCTTGGTTAGAGTCACACCAAGATACTTTATATTGTTTGTGACAATTGTGAAAGGTGTCATTTCCCTAATTTCTCTCTCAGCCTGTTTATCCTT
>JAPYYD010005531.1:0-12026 GCA_028551405.1 Uromys caudimaculatus | reverse complement strand
TATACAAAGAGGAGACTCAGAAAAGGGGAAACATTGGAAATGTATATAAAGTATCAAAAATAAAAAAGGAGGAAAAAAAAAAAAAAAAAAAAAAAGAATGTTCTTCATAGACATAGGTATTAGAGTACTTGCTCTCCAGTTGGTAATTATGTCTGTTGAGGTTGTGGGGAGCTGAGTCCTTGTTAAATGAAGCTTGTCACTGGTGACCGACATTGAAAATTCATAACTTTGTCCCCTTGACCATTTGTTCTCTCAGCATTCTATTTGGAGTTAATGAAGTAATCTCTTAGCTTCCTGTCTCCTCCACCATTAAGGACGACTTCTAAGTCAATAGAGCACATTTGCTCTTTCTTCATTAAGTTCTGTTTGGTCACAGCATTTTACCACACCAACTGAAAAGATATGAATTCAACACCGTCACAGCAGGAATGCATGGCAGGCATGCATGGACTCTCGATCAGTAGCTGAGAGCTGAGGACTCACATCTCAAACCACAAACAGGAAGCAGAAAATACAACTGGGAATAGTGTGCGAATTTGAAACTTCAAATTTTTCCCTAAATGATGTACTATTTCAGCAAGACATCATTCTCCTAAAGATACTCAAAGAAGACCTCCAACTAGGTAGCAAATATTCAAATGTCAGAAACTGTGAAAGTCAACTCATTTATGTATTTATTTATTTATATTAATTATTTTATTATTTATATTTCAAATGTCCCCCTCCAGGTCTCCTCTCCATGAACCCCCAACCATATTTCCGCTGCCCTTTGCCTCTAAGAAGGGGCTCTCCCACACACCCACACTCTCCTGCCTCACCCCTCTAGTATTCCCCTTCGCTGGGGAAACAAGCCTACACAGACCAGTGGCTTCCCCTCCAATTGATGCCAGATAAAACAATCCTCTGCTAACATATGTATCAGGAGCCATGAACCCACCTACATATACACTTTGGTTGGTGGTTTAGTCCCTGGGAGCTCCGAGGGGTCTGGTTAGTTGATACTGTTGCTCTTCCTATGGGGTTGCAGTCCCCTTCAGCTCCTTTAGCTCTTCCTCAACTCTTCCATTGGGGTCCTGGGGCTTAGTGCAATGGTTGGCTCCGAGTATCTTAGTCAGTGCTGGCAGAAGCTCTCAGAGGACAGCTATTCCAGGCTCCTGTCTGCAAGTACAACATGGCATCAGCAATAGTGTAGGGATTTGGCATCTGCCATTGGGAGAAATCCCAAGAGGGGCATTTTTGTCCCTGTATTTCCTTTAGACAGGAACAATTCTGAGTTAAAAGTTTTGAAATGAGTGGGTGGCCCCATAAAGAATCTCTAATGGCTGAGAAGCACTTAAGGAAATGTTCAACATCCCTAGTCATCAGGGAAATGCAAATCAAAACGAGCCTAAGTTTCTACCTTACACCAATCAGAACGGTTAAGATAAAAAACTTAGGTGACAGCAGATGCTGGTGAGGATATGGAGAAAGAGGAACACTATTCCATTGCTGGTGGTACAATCACTTTGGAATTCAATTTCATGGTTCTGCAGAAATTTGGAAATAATTCTATGAAGACCCAGCTATACCACTCCTGTGTATATAACCAAAAGATACTTTTCCATATAACAAGGACACATGCTCTACTTTGTTCATAGCAGTTTTATTTATAATAGCCAGAAGCTGGAAACAACCCAGATGTCCCTCAACAGAGGAATGGATACAGAAAATGTGGTACATTTACACAATGGAATACTACTCAGCTATTAAATACAACGACTTCATGAAATTCGTAAGCAAATGAATGGAACTTGAAAATATCATTCTGAGTGAGGTAACTCAGTTACAAAAGAATAAACATGATATATACTCACTGATAAGCGTGATTATAGCCCAAAAGTTCAGAATATCCAATAATCAATTCACAGACCATATGAAGCCTAAGAAGAAGGAAGATCAAAATGTGGATGCTTTAGTGCTTTTTAGAAGGGTGAACAAAATAACTCACAGGAGGAAATACGGAGACGAAGTGTGGAGCAGATACTGAAGGAAAGGCCATTCAGAGACTGCTCCACTTGGGGATCCATCCCATAGACAGCCACCAACCCTGGACACTATTGTGGATGCTGTGAAGTGCTTGCTGATGGAAGCCTGATATGGCTGTCTCTTGAGAGGCTCTTCCAGAGCCTGATAAATACAGAATTGGAAGCTCGCAACCAACCATTGGACCGATCTTGTTGGATGATCTTTTTGATGTATTCTTAGATTTGGATTGCAAATAATTATCTGGTTTGGTTATCAGGGAAACTATGGTTTCACAAAATGAATTGGACAATGTTTCTATTTTGTAGAGTCATTTCAGGAGTGTTGACATTAAGTTTGGTAAAATTCTGCACTAATATCATTTGGTCCTTTGCTATTTTCATTAGAAAAAAATGTTAATGGCTGCTTCTATCTCACTAGGGGATATAAGCCTATTTATATTGTTTTTCTGATCTTGATTTAATATTGGGAAGTGATATGTATTATTAAAATTATTTATTTCTTTTAGATTTTCCAATTGCATGGAATATAGCTTTTAAAGTATGCATTTATGATTTTCTAGATTTACTTCTGTTATTCTGTCCACTTTTTCATTTCTATTTTGTTCATTTGGGTACACATTCCCTGCTTTTTAATTAATTTGGATAAGAGTTTGTCAGTCTTGCTGATTTTTTCAAAGAACCAACTCTTTTTTATCGTATTGTTCTCTTTATTTCTATTTTTTTAATTTCAGCCCAGAGTTTGATTATTTTTTGCAATCTATTCCATTTAGCTGTGATTTTTCCTTTTGTTCTAAAGCTTTCAGATGTGGTGTTAAATTACTAGCATTTCCAATATACATATATCCTCTTAGAAACATTTCCATTGTGTTTTACACAATTGGGTATGCTGTGTATTTTTTTCATTCAATTCTAGAGAACCTTTAAATTATTTCTTAATTTTTGACTTGATCCATTGATCATACAATAGTAGGTTTTTTAGTATCTATGAATTTGTAAGATTTATGTTTTTGCTGATATCCATCATTATTCAGTGGTTGTTGGATAAGATTTTGGATTTGATTTTAATTTTTTTTTAATGTTGTGACTTGCTTTTTGTCCAAGTATGTGATCAATTTTGGAGAAAGTTCCATGAGCTCCTGAAACAAAGTTTTATTGTTTTGTGATTGAGTGAAATGTTCTGTAGATATCTGTTAGATCCATTTGATTTATAACATCAGTTAGCTCCAACATTTCTTATTCTAGTTTTTATCTGGATGACTGTCTATGGGTATGAGTGAGATGTTGATTTCTTTCACTATCATATCAGTGTGTGAGAGTCAAAATGTGATTCAAGCTGTGTTAGTTTTTACTTTATGAACTTGGATGTCCTGTGTTTGGTGCATAGATATTAGTTAAGAATTGCAGTGTCTGCACCTGATCCTGAAGCCCCATTACCCTCTCCATCCATGCTCTATCCCTTTTCCCTCCCTCCATCTGCCTCCAGTGACTGTTTTATTTCCTCTTCTAAGTGAGATTCAAGCCTCCTTGTCTCCCTTCATGTGTAGCTTCTTTGGGTCTGTGGGGTGTAATATGTACTTTTTGTATTTTATGGCTAATATCTACTTATAAGTGAGTACATACCATGCATGTCCTTTTTGGAACTGCATTACCTTACTCAGGATGATATTCTCAAGATCCATGCACTTGCCTGCAATTTCATGATGTCTTGTCTTTTATTAACTGAATAGTAGTAGATTGTGTAGATGTACCATATTTTATTTCTTCATTCATCAGTTGAGGGACATCTAGGTTGTTTCCGGATTCTGGCTACAATGAAGAAAGCTCCTACGAACACAGTTGAACAAGTGTCTTTGTGAGATGTTGGAGAATCTTTTGGTATATGCCCAGGAGTGGTATAGCTGGGTCTTAAGCTAAAACTATTCCCAGTATTTTGAGAAAGTGTCAAATCGATTTCCAAAGTAGTTTTACAGATGTGTACTCCCACCACAATGGAGGAGTGTTCTCTTTGCTCCACATCCTCACACAAGCGATGCTCTTAGACATTCTGATGGGTATAAGAAGAAACTTCAGTATTGTTTTGATTTGCATTTCTCAGATAACTAAGGACTTTGGACATATCTTTAAGTGCTTCTTGACCATTTGAAATTCCTCTGTTGAGAATTCTCTGTTTAGTTCTGTACCCGATGTTTAATTGGTTATTTGGGTCGTTGTTTTCTAACTTAAGTTCTTTGTAAATTTAAGATATTAGCCCTCGGTCAGATGTAGGGTTGATGAAGATCTTTTCCCAATCTGTGAGCTCCAGATTTGTCTCATTGACAGTGTCCTTTGCTTTACAGAAGCTTTTCAGTTTCATAAGGTTCCACAGGATAGATGGCTAGATGGCCATGAAAATGAAGGGAAACTTGCAACTGACAAGGATTAGGAGGACAAAACAGAGAACACAGATAAGAGAGGCACCCAAGAAATAGTGGGGGTGATTTTAGCTGTGACTCACTATATTGGCGATATGGAACCTGAGGAGGCTACCTCTTGTATCCAGAATGGAACCCCAGTGGTGGTAGAGACAGAAATCCCCACACAAATTTTCAACTCCAAATTTATTCTATCTACAAGTAATGCCAGCATGGAGGAGGGGTAGAACCTGAGGAAATAGCCAACCAATAACCCATCCAAACTGAGACCCATCCCATGGGTAAGCACCAATCCCTGACACTATTCATGATAATCTGTTATGTTTGTAGACATGAGCATGCTGTCTTCTGTAAGGCTTCTCTCAGCAGCTAACCCAGACAGATGCAGTCACCCACAGTCAAATAGTGGATGGACCTTGGAAACTCTTATGGAAGAATAGGAGGAAGGATTTTGGACCTTACAGGGGATAGAAACTCTACAGGAAGACAAACAGAGTCAAGTAACTTGGACCATTGGGGTTCCCAGAGTCTACACCACCAAACAAAGGACAGACATAAGCCGGACCTAGGCCTCCCTGCTCATATACAACAGATATACAGCTTGATCTTCATGTGTGTCCTGAACAACTGGAGGGAGCTGTGCTATCCCAAAAGCTGTTACCTGTATGTGGGATATGTTCTTCTAGCTGGGGTGCCTTGTCTTGCCTCAGTGGGAGAGGAAGCACCTAGCCTCACAGAGAGTTGAAGTACCAGGGTGGGGGAGGGGGATACCCAGGGGACCTCACTCATCCAGATGAGATTTGGAGGAGGAAGGGGAAAAGGATTGTGGGAGTAGGTGAGTGTTAGAGGACAGTGAGAAGGATGCAAAGTGAAGAAGTAAAACAAACAAACAAGCAAACAAATAAATAAATAAATATTTTTAAAAAAAAATAAAAACAAAATGAGAATTGTAGTGTCACAACTGGAGAAGGGACTGTCTCTGACTCTGTTGCCTGTCTTTGAACCCCTTTCCCCTAACTGGGCTGGCTATGCTAATTTAGAATACAACCTTGTCTTGGCTCAATAGAAGTGCCTATACCAAGGCAGGTTGATAGTTTTGGGAAGCTTTCCTTTTTTTTTTTTTTTTTTTTTTTTTTTTAGGTTGAGCAGGATGTGAGCATGTGAGAAGTTACTGGAAGGAGAAGAGGGAGTGGAAACTCTGATTGAAATGTAAAGTAAATTAATTAATTAATTAAGAGTAAAAGAATTGCAGTGTTTACTTGGTGGAGTTTTTCTTTGATGAATGTGTAGTGCTTCCCCCAATCTCCTCTGATTAGTTTAGTTTGAAGTCTAATTTGTTATGTATTAAAATGGCTTCACCAGCTTCCTTCTGAGGCCCATTCGCTTGGAATATCTTTGTTCATCTTTTTACACTGAAGTATGTTTATTGTTGATATTACATTGTCTATCTTTTATGTAACAGATGGATGGATCCTGTTTTTGGATCCACACTATTAGTCTGGACCTTTGTATACTTGGGAAAGGAGATCATTGATTTTGAGAGATATTATGAACATTATGTGTATTCCTGCTATTTTTTGAATGGTGTTTGTGGTTTCTGTTTTGATTCATTTGTCTGAGATTATGAGTCTGAAAACTCAAGAAATGAGTTTTCCTGGATGTAGTTAACCTCTTCTGGTTGAAGTTTAGCCTACCTGCTTCCCCGGCCAGAGTCTTATTGGACATTTTCTAATAATTATGGATCAAGGTTTGCTACAAAGATTTTATACCTTTAATTTCATTGTGTGCTAGAAAATTTCTAATTTTCTAAATAAATCATAAAGTTTAAATTACAAGAAAACTTTTGAGGAAATTTATGAACCTTCTTATATTTTACTGTATTATGATAGGTATCATGAGTTGAAGGATTCTTATGTGAAGAACAAGTCAGACTGTTATTACCAATACTTCTCCCAGAGTGAACACAGCATTCAGCAAAGAACTAAATATTTAAAATTTTCCTTTTGATTAGTACATTGTTGTGATTGTTAATCTTGGTTGTCATCTGGACAAAATCTGGAATCAACTACTCCATAAACTGTTGGACACTCCTGTAAAGAATCTTCCCAATTAGATTATTTAAAGAAGAAAGACTCGTAAAATCTGGGGCAAACTTACAATGGCAGCACACCTAAAAGTATATGCTAAAAAGTAGCTCAGTTTCTTTTGTGCACTTAATCTCACTCTTGTTGGCCCATATTAAATATATCTTCTTCAGGACTGCAGCATAGACTGGAGTCTAGTTGATATCCAGGGCTCATCCTGGACTCCAGCACCTGATTGGAACTATCCTTGTGAACTGAACAACTTTTGGATTATCAGGTTTTCCATGTGAGTCAGTGATTTTTGGACTACAAAGAATACATCATAGAGATAGAGATAGGGATGAAATATATTATTAATACATGTATATGAATGTATATATATATACATATATACATAATTCTTTCATTTCTGTTCCTTTAATGAACCCTGACTAATGTATATGTATTAATTATAACTGTTAACAGAGTTCAATGTGATATTTTAAAGATTGGATACAATTTGCACTGATCAAATTCACCCCATTCCTCTCAAACTCTAGTATCCACTACTCTATATTTCTGCTAACATTTCTTCTGTAATGTTCATATACATGAGAGGTCATTCTGTGCTTTTCTTTCTGTTTTTCACTTATTTCAACTAATGAACTATTTTATAATTCATGTTTGAGCAGGTGACACGGTTGTTTTATTCTTTACATCTATACAACTATCAATGCGTACATATACCACATTTAGAGTCAGACTTTTTTTTTTTTACAGGTTTGCTGTTGTATATGGTGTGACATGAAACACATTGATACAACTATCTCTGTGCTATAGTAATGCCATTTACTTTGGATCATAGACTCTAAAATGGAATAGCTAGGTCATAGTATAGATTTACCTATAATTTCTTGAGGAATATCCAAGGTACTTTCCATAAGTGTAATGCAAGTTTACATCTAGACCAAAAGGGTATATTAGTGTTCCTTTTACTCTGCTTTCTTATTTATTTTTCCTTTGTTCAATAATGGGAATTAAACTCAAAACCCAGTACTCTCTGAGCAATTTCTCTACCACTGACTTGGATTCTCAGCTCATATTTTTCTCCAATTTCTCACTATCATTTTTTGTAAAACAGTCATGGATATGAGAATGGAATGGTATCCATTATTGTTTAGATTTACACTTCTTTGCTGGCTAATTGTAGTGAGTCCTGTTTGCATGTACTTTTTTTTTTTTTTTTTTTTTTTTTTTTGAGACAGGGTTTCTCTGTGTAGCCCTGGCTGTTCTGGAACTCACTCTGTAGACCAGGCTGGCCTCGAACTCAGAAATCTGCTTGCCTCTGCCTCCCAAGTGCTGGGATTAAAAGCATGCGCCACCACAGCCCAGCTTGCATGTACTTTGAATTCCTATCTATATCGGTCGTTTGAGCATTTTTCATAATGGATTACTTGCTTTTCCTATTAGCTTTGAGTTGCTTATACATTTGTTGTATTACTCCTTTGTCAGATGGAGAGAAGACATCAGATTTCTCTAATTTTGGGAAATATCCTTTTACACTCACTCACACACACACACACACACACACACACACACTTATATATAACTTGCTCACTTTGTACGATGTTACTTGTGTGCATGTACATTTTCAGGGCTGACCATTTGGCACTGAACAACCAATCGATGTGCTACTTTTTGTGGAATGCTCTCACCATTCCTTAGTTGCCTATAATCCTTTGTGCTGAGTTGCAGCCTTTTGGACTGTTCTCTGTCTAGTTTAGCAAGTCCATTGGGCAGTCCTTGGTCTGTTCATGTGTACGGTGTCATGCTGGTGATACTTTAAGGGAACAGCTTCTAAAATTACTAGGAGACACAATCTACAATCTCGTAGAAAACTTTCCTGATCCTTTTCCTCTTATAGTCTTTCTACCACCTCTGCTGCAAAGTCCCCTGAGCCATAGGTGTAGACATTATTTTTACATGTGTCACTTGAGACTGGATCCACTATTTTGTGTTTTGGTTTATTGTGATTTTCTGTAGAGTTCATGGTCTATGTTGATGAAGTCCTAGTTTCTCCCTTCCTTTCTTCCTTCCTTCCTTCCTTCCTTCCTTCTTTCCTTCCTTCCTTCCTTCCTTCCTTCCTTCCTTCCTTCCTTCCTTCCTTCCTTCCTTCCTTTCTCTTTTTCCTTCCTTCCTTCTTTAGTCATTATTTTACTAAGTGTGTGTATGTGTGTGTGTGTTTGTGTGTGTGCTTGCCTTCATGTATGACTGTGCTTGTAAATGTGTATAGTGTCTATGCATGCAAGAATAATGTGTATGTTCTTTTGGAATAGGAGTAATAATATTTATTACCTAACATGTGGGTTCTGGAAGCCAAACCCGCATACTCTGTAAGAGCAACAGTGCTTGTCACCATTTAGCGATCTCTCCAGCTCTGAAATCTTGTTTCTTTGTGTTTGGTTTTGTTTCCCCTCTATTATGGATTTTACTTTCTAACCAAAATATGTCTACCCAAATGATCGAATGCATTTACTACAAATGCATTTATTATATTGGTAAAGTATTATAACTATAGATCTCATATTTATGTTTTTGACTCATTTTAATGTGATTTCGGATAGAATGAGAGGGTAATTGCTTTATGTTTCTGCATAGATTCATACAGTTTCCTCAGTATTGTTTATTAATAAGGTTGTGTATTTCTCTTTGTCTTCATTCAGTTATCAGTATACGTGTTTATGTTCTCTTTGAGATGTCTATTGCATTATATTGATCTTTGTATCTATTTTTATATGAGGGATGCAGATCATTATACCTCTTTTTGTATGAGAGTAAATTATGGGATAGGGATCCACTCATTGGTAGAGTGATTGTTAAATTGCTGGACAAATGAACACCAATACATACTGTTGATAGAGACATAAATTAGCACTAAAATGTGGTGCTAATATAAAATAAAATATAACGGAGATTCTGTGTTTGGTTTTTTTTGTTACATTGATTTTCATATTCTGAACATTCAACAGTATTATTTCTCCTAATGTGAACATAAGATGATTTGGTATCATTCTACATTTTCATCATTAGTATTTCTGTAATTTCTATTGTCCAGGTCCTATGCTAACTTCATTCCTATTTTTTGCTTTGCTTCATTTTAAAAGTTCTGTCACCAGAACTTAAATGTAATAAAAAAAATGATTATTTACTTCCTGGATGTTCATGCCATTATTACACCTGTGGGTACAACTTGCCAGCCATTAATTTTTTTGTATAATTCATAAGTGGATATGATTACTGGTTGCTTTTCTCTTCCAGTAGTATCCTAAACTTTTTAGGATTATTAAAATATCCAGTTGGGATGACTTTCATGTCACTATCAGTCTGACATCACTATGTTTATGATTCAAGAATGTAGTCTCTTCAGCAATAGAATTTTACTGTTAAGTTTGGGAATGTAAGCAGGAACATTCACAATACCCTGTAATTTTGGAGGGTGCAATGTGGACCTCACTTATCAACAACTCTAAAAGAGGTTATGTGGTGATGATAGGGACATCATTGCCACACTATAGGATAACCCTCTATGAGTATGTGTGTGTGTGTGTGTGTGTGTGTGTGTGTGTGTGTGTGTGCATATGTGTTTGTGCATGTGAAAGCATGCTATGAAGCTTTGACATAGTAGTTCTTCAGATTTATGTAAGACAGTAGATAATTCAAGGATAAAAAATAGGCTTTAAATATATTCATCTGTGGGTACATTCTCTTATTTAGGCAACATACTACATGTGCCTATAATGTCCCTGGAATTGGTGCATATGGTAAATATTATGGATTAAATGTAATCACAGGCATGTGTGCAGTGAATATAGATTAATGAATAAAATAGCCCTAATGATTTTTTGAAGGTGGCAACATTGCTACCAGACTCATTTTCATGATGCTATTTCTGTTCACAAATATTGCTGCTTCATTTTTCACACTCATGTTTTTCTCTGAGTTCCAGTGATGGCACAAATGGATTGTAAAGGAAGCAGAATGACAGAGAAATTAAACTATCATAATATTATTTTATGTTAAAAATTATAAAACGATTCTTAAAGTTATTTTGTCATCAAAGTAATTAATTTAAAATAGCAATTGGAAACTTTAAAGGTACTTGGGGCCCATTTTTCAGAATTCATTGTCAACCAAAGCATTTAAAACACTGTTTTGGCACCATAAAATGCGAAAAATAAAGCTTCAGAGAAAACAAGCACTGATGAGAGGTACAGGTAATGTTTCCTAGTGGGAAGATATATTATCATAAGAAGAACATTTACCATAAAGTATTCCAGAGGGGAGCGATTGAAATTATGTCCCCTTCTGCTGTGCTTACACAACTTGAAAATGGCCATTTAAATCAGTTCTGACTTGTAATTGTTCCTAATGAAACAGTCAGGCACCTACTGTTGATTATCAGTCAGTTACCTTTCAACTTGCTTAAAATTAGGAGAAAGCTTGAAGTATTTTGCCCATTTGTAGACATATTTTCCATTAAAATGTCAAAGATTGGCTTAGTGTATAGAGTTTTGTATAGGATACATATCGTGTCCCCATTAAAACTGTATATTTTCTTGATTATGTGGTACTTTAATTATATGCAGGGTTGTCCTCCTGCAAAGGCACATTGATGCAATAGCCCACAGACCCTCAGAATGCATTAAAAGAGGGTGGAAGCAAAAAGCAGGTGATGGCTGGAATATAATTACGTCAATATAAAAGACAATTAGCATCAGCACTAAACCTGTGTCACAGACATGCCTCAGCTATCTTTGGTCTGGATGTGACTTCTTCCCTACCTCCTAAACACCTACTGATCTTCATGTCTATGATTCTTTATACAACAAAATATTAACTCCATCACCATTTTCAAATTCAACCTGGTTTACAGAACTAGTGATTGAATTGTAAGTACTGAATACTGCAGCTAGCATCTACGTGTATCTGAATATGGTTATAATGACATGTCTTAATCTATCACAACCATAGATTATACTTAAAAATATAAGAAAGTTTAAAAATCTTTAAAAATCAATCAAAAAACCAAAGAAACAAACAAACAAAACTGGAAAAAAATTAAGGCATTTATCAATTTAGAATAGTAATGCTTTAAGAAATTTGTCATGATCCAGAAGCCATTCGTATTTAAAAGGTGGTTTCTTAGACACCTTAATTTATCATGAAAGGTTTATGAGATAGGAAAGATTCTTTTTTTTTTTTTTTTTTTTTTTTTTTTTATACTTTATTTACATTTCCAATGTTTCCCCTTTTCTGGGTCTCCTCTTTGGAAGCCCCCTATCCCCTCAACATCCCTACCTCTATGGGGGAATTCCACCTCCCACCCACCAGCCCACCCATCCCCCTATTCCCACCTTGACATTCCCCTTTACTGAGGCCTCTAACGCTCAGGCCCAAGGGCCTCTCCTCTCTCCCTGATGGCCATCGAGGTCGTCCTCTGCCTCATATGTGGTCCGAACCATGGGTCC
>JAPYYD010005530.1:0-12029 GCA_028551405.1 Uromys caudimaculatus | reverse complement strand
GCTAATATCCAATATATACAAAGAACTCAAAAAGTTAGACTCCAAAAAACCAAATAACCCCATCAAAAAATGGGGAGCAGAGCTAAACAGAGAATTCTCAACTGAGGAAATTCGCAGGGCTGAGAAGCACCTAAAGAAATGCTCAACATCCCTAGTCATCAGGGAAATGCAAATCAAAACAAGTCTGAGATTCCACCTCACACCAGTCAGAATGGCCAAGATCAAAAACTCAGGCGACAGCAGATGCTGGCGAGGATGTGGAGAAAGAGGAACACTCCTCCACTGTTGGTGGGACTGCAAGCTGGTACAACCACTCTGGAAATCAGTTTGGCGGACCCTCAGAAAAATGGACATAATACTACCTGAGGACCCAGCTATACCACTCCTGGGCATATATCCAGTAGATGTCCCAACATGTAACAAAGACACATGCTCCACTATGTTCATAGCAGCAATATTCATAATAGCCAAAAGCTGGAAACAACCCAGATGTCCCTCATCAGAGGAATGGATACAGAAAATGTGGTACATTTACACAATGGAGTACTACTCAGCTATTAAAAACAATGACTTAATGAAATTTGCAGGCAAATGGATGGAACTCGAAAATATCATCCTGAGCGAGGTAACTCAGTCACAAAAGAACGAACATGGTATGTACTCACTGATAAGCGGATATTAGCCCAAAAGTAGAATGCCCAAGTTTCACTTTACAGTAACTGCTGGACTGAGAGTGAGGTCCCAGATGGAGGAGTTGGAGAAAGGTCTGAAGGAGCTGAGGGAATTTGCAGCCCCATGGAGGGAGCAAGAGCGTCAATGGGCCTGACCCCCCCCCCAATGGTCCTGGAGTTTGGACCACCAACCAAAGAA
The DNA here is from genome assembly GCA_028551405.1 of Uromys caudimaculatus. Classification (NCBI taxonomy): domain Eukaryota; kingdom Metazoa; phylum Chordata; class Mammalia; order Rodentia; family Muridae; genus Uromys; species Uromys caudimaculatus. The sequence goes on along the minus strand of JAPYYD010005530.1, from coordinate 11,159 downwards.
TACACATCTATGGACCCATGTTCGGACCATGTATGTGGCAGAGGATGACCTCGATGGCCATCAAGGAGAGAGGAGAGGCCCTTGGGCCTGAGGGTGTTAGAGGCCCCAGTAAAGGGCAATGTCAAGGTGGGAATATGGGGATGGGTGGGCGGGTGGATGTGAGGTGGAATTCCCTCGTAGAAGCAGGAATGGTGAGGGGATAGGGGGTTTCCAAAGAGGAGACCCAGAAAAGGGGAAACATTGGAAATGTAAATAAATTATCAAAAATAAAATAAATTTTAAAAAAGCAGTTTATGTGAAGTAGACATAATTTCATGCATGACTTGAGGTTTGTTGTATTCCTCCTACCTCTGCCTCCGTGGTGTTTGGATTAAAGGTGTGTGCCACCACACTTGGTTGGGATTTATTTTAATGGTGAAGCTGAAGACAGAATGAAAGCCTGTTACCTCTACCTCAGTTGTGTCTTTCTATTTACTTTGGGTCACATTCCTACCCATGCTAATCTCTAAGGAGCATCTGTCAAACCTGCCTTATCCACCTTCCAGGACTGGAGCTAAGAAAATGCTGGGAGGACCACCTTAACAAGGACTACTTAACTACACATACTCTGGCTCCAAATTTGTTTCTATTTAAACCTAATGCTCACATCACTACTTTCAAGATGAATGTGGAGTCACTGGACCCATAATTTGTTCCTCTTCCTAATGCATCTATTTGAATCTCTCTCTGCTTTGAATCATAGCTTGTCTCTTTAACATGCATTTTTAATGGCAAGTTAGGTTCTGAAGAATAACTTGTTGGGACTGCAGGAGGTAGGGCTTCTGCCCTAAACCCTAGTTACAAAGCTTCATCTATTTCTCATCCCCTATTTATAGTACACTTCACATAAGAATTTTCTAAACTTGTCATCTAAAGCTCTTTTCACTTCTTTCCTCAAGCCTGCTTTAGTCACTGCCTTTCCACCAGACTACTCATGCCTCCTTTACCCAGGTCTCTTAGTCCTCATGCCCAGGCTAGTAGCCAGTTTTCAGTTCTTATTATAACTAACCTATCAGCAGCCCATGTTCTTTCCTCCCCGTGTTTCACTGTGAACAGTTGAAGGCATGTGGAAAGTTTGGCAGGACCACACAGTGGACCCCATACACCCCTCATGCTGAATATATGTAGTTAGCACTTTCTTTACACTCCTATTGCTGTCATAGGCTTGGTTGAATGTTTCTTCTGAGGTCTGAATATCAGAGCAATCAGGACTATTGCTCAGTTCTATCAGGAAAATTCTCTCTCCTTTCTGCACCAGTGTAGCAACAGGAAATGAGAAAAGACCATGTGTGTCACAAAAGCAGTCTCCTCAAGTGGTCAGGACTTACAGGTGGCTGTCCAATATACATGCTTTACCAATTGCTTTTGTTGAATCTGTGCAAAAATAAGTCTTTTTTCTGTTTAAATTTCATCAACAGAGGATGCAGTTCATCGTATAGAGACCACTCACATGTTCTTAGCACTTCCTGCAAACCCCAGAGCCAACTCTTGGAATGAAGGTATCTGGGATTGCACCATGAATTGCCCTGTAGTTTACTTTTATTACAGCATCTTACAACTTGAGACCATTATGGTAGGTGACAGGTTACAGGAGTTACTATCAAGGGTAAGTATATCTATGGGCAAGGAGTCAGTTTATCTACAATTTACAGGTTGCTATGGATCAGCAAATCTACAGATGTTGTTATAGTGACCTGTACATCTATGGCATAAGAATGAGGGGTTGGATAGGAGGTGAACAAATGCATGAAGTCTGAGGTTTGCAGAAGTAAAACTGAAAAAAATTATTAAAATTGAGCATTATTGATTAATTAAAATGTCTCTGTGTTTATGGTGCCTGTGAATGGATGGACATCAGATGACTTCTTTCATGACTTGGTTCTCTCCTTCACTCTATAGGTCCTGGGAGTTAAACTCAGGTTGTTGCGTTTGTGTCAACTGCCTTTACCTGATATGCCATTGCTCCAGCCTCAAAATTGATCATGTTTATATGGGCTGTGCAGTCTCATGTCAATGTTTTCTTTTGAGATAGGATCTCACTATGTAGCCTAAGCTGGTTCTGAACTCACAGAGATCCCCATATCTCTGCCTACTTAGTGCTGAAATTAAAAGTGTGTGCCTGGCAGTATTTTTTTTCCTCTTCAAAATTGTTTATTCAGAGGAGGAGGAGGAAGAAAAGGAAGAGGAAGAGAGAGGAAGAAGTGGAAGAAAGAAGGAAAGAAGCAAAGAAAGATGAGAAAAAAAGGAAGGAAGAAAGAAAGGAAAAGAAAAGAAAGAAGAAAAGAAAAGAAAAGAAAAGAAAAGAAAAGAAAAGAAAAGAGAAAAGAAAAGAAAAGAAAAAAGATGCTCATTTCCTTGACTCCCTTCCCTCCCTTCTCCAGCTGCTTCTCAGGTTTACAAGATTGAATCCTGGCCAGGTTCACTTAGCAGGACAGACCCTCCAATTAAGTCAGCAATATTGAGGGACACTTCCTCAGTGGAGGTATGATAGAAAGGTATCAGCATCTTAAAGAGTCCTCTTGTCTTCCTTCACCATGTATATTTTCTGTTGCTGTGATACAATACCACGACCAAAATCAACCTAAGGAGGAAGAGTTTATTTTCAATTCAGGTTTTAAAGGGAGAGTCTATAAGGGCAGGGGAAGCATGGTAGGGCAGGAAGCTGGGAGAGAAAGAGAGAGAGAGAGAAAGAGAGAGAGAGAGAGAGAGAGAGAGAGAGAGAGGAGAGAGGAGAGAGGAGGGAGAAATTACATCTTCAACTGCAAATGTGATATAGAGATTTAGCCTTAGAATTTGTTAAAAATTAATTTTTATTTTAAAATGTATACAATATATTTTGATCAAATTTTTACCTCCCCAGCTTCTCCTAGATCCTCCCAACCTCCCTCCTTCAAATTTTTTTTCTAAAAATAATTAATAATAATAATATCAAGCCCCCAAAAACTGAAAATCAAAGGTAACAACAACAAAAATAAAACAAAACAAGACAAAAAAATATCCAAACGAAGCAAAAAGCATATAAAAACTCCATGGAGTCTGTCTAGTGTTAGCCAGCTTCTCCTGGGTATGGAGCCTGCTTTGGAGTGTGGTGGTTATACACAGTGACATTCTATTGGAGAGAACTGACTTTCCTTCTCCCAGCAGATATCAATTGCAAATAACTCTGTAGAAAGGGGTGAGACTTTGTGCCCACTTACCTTCTCTTCTCATTTCCTAGTTTTTGCCCAATTTGAACTTGGGCAGGTCTTGTGCAACCTGTCACAGTTTCTATGAGTTCACATGTATATCAACTCTATTGTGTCTGGAAAAGGCAGGTTTCCATGGAGTCATTCATCACCTCTGGCTCTTACAATCTTTCTGCCTCCTCTTCTGCTTATTCATCAGTATCACCCAGCTACAACAACTACAATACTACTACTAACAGCAACCTACCTGAAAGATATATTGGCGCAATAATGGCACAAATATTATGGAAGCAACCAACTAATTTTTTTTTAATTGGATTTAAGTCCCACCCCATGGCATGGAACCCGTAGCTGACACTGCTAACATGACCAAGGACCTGAGACTCAATAGGTCATGGTCCCTAGGGAAAAAACCTACTACTATTATTCTGCTAAAAGAACAGCAATAAAATAGCGTTCTACTGTATCCATAGATCAGAGCATCACTCAACCCACATCAGAGAAGCTTCTTGTAATAGACGAGAACAAACATAGAGACTGGACAATTACAGAGAGGAGAAGACTTTGGAGCTCTCATCCCTAAATGGGATAATTCTAACCTTTTGAAAATTAGGGGTGTCATTAGTAAGAGTATTGCCAATTCAGTGTTTGGTTCATTTTTTTTGTAACAAACTTCTTTCTATTTTTTCACAGCAATTCCACGTAGGCCTGGTCTTGTTCACGTAATTTCAGTTTCAAGTATAGCCTTTGTCATTGCCCTGTTATGTGGGCTCATGATCTCCTATGTGATACAGTAAGTATACAACAAATAACCTCACCCATTCTTAATAAGGCAGCAGGTACACAAGGAAATTATTTTGTGTCAAAAGACAATGATAATGGTGATGATGATGGTGACTTTTTTTTGTAATTATTAAACAATTATAGTCATTATACATTTTCAGACCAGAATTTGCCAAAATATGGATTGTTGGTCATGCCAGAGAATGAGGAAGAGAAGGAGGAGGAGGAGAACAAAGAAGGAAAGGAGGAAGAGGAGGAGGAGGAGGAGGAGGAGGAGGAGGAGGAGGAGGAGGAGGAGGAGGAGAGAAGGAGACCATATTAGATTAAAATTTAATGGAATGGAAATGCCAGAACCTTCCCAGTGTTGGGGTTATAAGTTTGTACCACACATCTGGCTTTTTATGTGGGTCCTTAGGATTTAACTCAGTTCCTCAGACTTGTGTGACAATTACTTTGCCTTCTGATTTTTACAATTTGGGGTGAAGCTCTTATTTTTAATTAATTATTTTATTTATTTACATTCTAAATGTTACTCACCAGGTCCCTCCTCTCAAAAGGTCTTATTTTAAAAATATATCTAAAATGTTTTTATTTGTTCTTTGAGAATTTCACACAACATGCTTCGATCACATTAGGTGGAGTTTTCAAAAGATGACATGGTCATTTTGAAATTATTAAGTCAGAGTGGCATCATAATTGGACCACGTTCTATGGCTCTGATTCAGTCTAAGATTCTATTACATCCTTCAAAAATAGCCAAAGAAAGTACAAACTTCTTTTAAAGTGATGGCAGCCTGAGTATGGCAAGTGAAGACATTTATAAGACTTAATTAATGGGAAGGACTTTTTTTTTTTTTGAGACAAGGTCTCACAGTTTTAGCCCATGCTAGCCTAGAACTTACAATTATTCTTCTGTGCCTTGAGCTGGGAGTATATTTATACACCAAGATGCTGAGTATAGAGTGTTGATATTTAGCTTATTGTGGACTGTGTAAATTCATATCAATGCTTGAAAATATTGAGTTAAAATAGTTATCTTTATTCCTGTGTGTTTGGCTCCTCTTAAAATTTGCTTCGTGGACCAGTCCTCACTCTTCCTGAATTGACATCTTTACTACATTTAATAGAAGACAATTTTGCCATCTCACAGCATGTGTCTAAGACAGAGGTTCTCAACATATGGATAGAAACCCTCTTAAGGTCAAATGACCCTTTCACAGAGGTTGTATATCAGATATCCTGGATATCAGATATTTAAATTATGATTCATAAAAGTAGCAGTATTACAGGTATGAAGTAGCAGTGAAAATAATTTTATGATTGGGGGTCACCTCAAGATGAGGAAATGTATTAAAAGATCTTGGTATTAGGAAGGTTGAGAACCACTGGTCTAGATGTTCATTCCTCCTGCTTTTCCTCTATCACTGCTCTTTAGAATACAATTAAGCTAATCATCAAAGTATTCTTTATTACCCAAGTCACATAGAACTAGGTACATAAGTATGCCAGGAAAAAGTAAAACACTGTCATCCATTTCTACATCACACAGAGTCATCTAGTTCACAGATCCACTTTTAGAACTGAACTGACAAAGAGGAGACACAACCTCAAGTGCAAACCTTCAGGGAGTGTTTAAAAATTCACTAGTTAGAATGAACAATATCTTAACTTAGTGTTGTAAAATATTGATATCCAAATAGCCACAGTTTACAAAATAATAGCATCTTTCTGTGTATGAGTGGGCACACTGCTGTGTGTAGCCAGAAGCCAACATCTACTTCTGGTATCATTCCTCAGGTGCCATCCACCTTGATTTTTGAGATGGGATCTCTCTGTGTGATTTAAAACTCACCAGTTAAGTTATATGGGTGGCAATGGGATGCAGGAATCTGCCTGTCTCTGCTTCTCCAGGGTTGGGTTACACGTGTACAACATCACACCTGACTTTTTATGTGGATCCTGGGGATTGAACTCAAGTCCTCAGACTTGTGTTATCAGCTTTTTACTGATGAACCTGTCTCCTCAACCCCAGTTAAGTACAAAATCCATGCTGGGCAAAGCCAGGGTCTTAGAGGTTCTGTAAAAGGAACAATCTGTAACATCCTACATTCATTTAAAATCTTGTCTTTTTTTCTTTGTAGCTTCATGGCATTGCTTTTTATTTTGTATTACATTGCATTGCTAGTGGCTTTTGTTGTATCTTGAATTTTGTATTTAGTCTATATATGTCATCCACACCCAGTACTGCTTTAGTTATGAGGTTTGAAACTATAAGAATATTTGTTGACATGAATTAGATGGACCAGATCAGAAATTTCAAGTTTCACATAAATGTATATTTCTTTCTCTGTTCTCCACCTACCAGCATGTATAAGTAATTTCTCTTGAATCAAAATATTTCATGATCTTGGCTGAAGTGATGAATTGGGGGTTAAGAGCATTCCAGGCTCTTGCAGAGAACTGGAGTTCATTTCCCAATGTCCAGGTCAGGTAGTTCACAACTACTTGTAACTCAGATCCAGGGAATCTGATGTTTTCCTCCCTGTTTTCTTCATAGGCCCCTCTCCCAGCCCCACCCATATAAATATAAATACACCTTAAAAGGCTGCAGTGTGAAGACAGGATGGTTGACTATAAAAAACTGCCTTTATATTCGTCTCTATCTTTCTCCAGTCGACTGGCAAAAGCTGAGGAAAAACAACAGCTTGCAATGTTATATGAAATTGTCGAGATCCCAGTTATAGATGAGAAAGAGGTCTCTGAAGAGCACAGTTATGATGAGGCTTCTCAGCTGCATCCAGAGAATGAGGAGCTGGGGAAATTCATTGGCTCAGGTGCTTTTTCCTATCACATCCAAAGCTGACAGTGGTGATTTGATTGTGTCCAAAGAAAATTGAAGTGGGATCAAATAGAATCTGAGTTAAGAAAAAAGGATGTTCATATAGAAATGAACCATTCTTGCCAAATCCCAGGAGTCAGTGAGGAGCTGTCTTGTTGCTTGATTCTCAATGTGAGCAATTAATTCCAAGAATCTAAGACAGAGTTCAGGAAACAAATCTTGTTTTGAATGAAACTTTACCTTGAACATAATTATTGTTGGTGCACTATTCCTGCATTTAGAACACCTACAGGCAGACACTCCCATTTGCTTCAGGCTGATGTAGAAGTAGTTTCCAGGTCTATACAATAGAGATCATTTCTCCCAAACAGAAGGATGCTATGTGAGACACAAGCATATGAGAAATGCCTACGTTTATTTGTGAAGAGAGGCTGCCATAAATTCTTCAGAAGCTTGATTTTGTATAAAAAAAAAAAACTTTCAGGTTCTTTGGTCACATGTTCTAAAAGAACATGTAATGTTCAGTGACTGATCCAAACACAATGACATCCTCTGCTTGGTTCCTTTTAAACAATCCTAGATGTGGCCAACCTGAAAGAGTCAGATGCTAAAAGCAGAAGTAATAGTTGACGCCTTCTGAGGTTGATCCTTTATAACCTGTAAAAGAGTATTTTCCAATGCCTTTTTTATAATAAAGTTTAATTGTTAGAAAATTTTAGAGAAATGTTCCATATAACAATACAAATCAATACAGTACTTCTAACGAACAGTTTACCAACAAGTACCAAAGTATAAATTGTGCATAAAATTTTATCTAGTAAACTTATTCCAATGCCTTTTTAATTACATTGGATTATTATTGGGTAATTGAAAGGCTTGAACACAGAATATAATCATTCAAATTTTCATATAAAATTTGAATATAAAATTCAAATTTTAGCTAAGGGTGATGGCTCACAACTCAAATCACAGCACTTGGGTAGTGGTAACAGGCAGATGGAGAATTCAGGGCCAGCCTGGAATGTATAACAATATCTTCTTCCAAAATTAAACAAACAAACAGAAAAAAATATAATTAAAAAAATCACCATCCTTACGAGTAACATTTAGTATTCTCTGAAAATGCCTTTATTTTTTCTGATTTTCCCCTCACCCCTTTGACTTCATTTCTAACTTTCATTTACTCTGATATAAGTAATATAATTTCTATATTTCAGTTATTAAAACAAAAACAATAGAAAACATTAAGAAGAAAATAAAGGAAAGGCAAAATGTATTAAAGGGAACTACATCAGAGAACTCCAATTATACTGAAAAAGTGGAGAGTCATGAAAACATGGAGAAAGATGGAAACTCAGGAAATCTGTGAAAACAAAAGAAAGGTGTATCATGTGCTAGACAATGTGGAGACCAAACTGCAGACAGACCAAACAGACAACTGAGAACATAAACAGGACTTCTAGAGAATCTTGTCCAAGAACATTCTATGGAAAGAAACGTGAGAAACATATAGCAGAAAATAAATTCATATGATACCGAAACTCTTGCTTCTTAGCTATGATAGTCCATGAATAATTATAACTTAAATGGAATATAGAAAACAACCCAAGTTCATTAACAATGAAAGACATATTGTTAGGGTTTGTTCTCTGGCTCCAGATCAGAAAGATTGCTTAGTCCTTTTGGTGGGCGTGGTCTTCCTGACTGTGATAGCAAAATATTTTCATTAAACAAAACTTTCTAAGTGATATTTCTATCAGATCTGGTCATTTAATCTCCATTTTTATACATGAAGACACTGAGGATATTGTAATAAATATAGGGCTAGATTAAGAGGTGGCCATTTCTGTTGGTTCTCAGCTCTGATGAGTGAACTTGACCTACAGGGGAGGAGCTATACAGCCAGTTCACATATGCAATAAGCTGTGAGTAGCCAATAGCTGTGGGAAGATGGAAGAGACAAGCTGTTAAGTCTTTTGACCTTTCAACACAATGTCATCATGGACAAAGTTCATGTTGGAGAATCAAGTAACAAAATGTCACCCCCCAAAAAAATCTTAGTGTTTAAGTGCAGTGACAGTTTTGTGTTGGTTCCCATTCATTGCCATCCTCAGTACAATTGCTTTGGAAAACAGTCTGGTCATTCCTAGAAAGATAAACATGAAGTTACTACATGACCCAGCATGTCTACTCCTAGATATACATTTCCGTACAAAAACTTGCATATGTTTATAATAGTGTAATATGGCCAGGCATGAGAAACAATGCCTGTAGTCCCAGCACTTGGGAGGTGGTCACAATAAAACTCTGAGTGTGAACTGTTGTCTCACTAATTGGTAGACAGATGAACAAACTATGACTTATCTGTACAATGGAATATATCTCAGCAGCTTAATGGATGAAGTACTGATGTGTATTCCACATATGTGTGGTCATAATGAAACCATTCTACTGCATGTAAGAAACCAGACACCTATCTGTGATTTGTTTACATGAAACACCCATAAAAGGCAAAGCCTGTAGTAACAAAGTGGATTAGGTGTTCTAGAGAACTGCAGATGAGGGATGGAGAGGCTGTCTGGGTGTAAGTTTCAGCCAGTTAGTGTGGAAAACTGAAGAATTTCAGAAGAACCACCATAATTTCTCACATGTCCCCAGTTCAGTAGGCAGTCTCTTTACTGTGATGATTGCTTCCTTTGCTGTGTACAAATACAGTCGTTGAAGGGCAGCTATTTTGGTGTCAAATTATCTTGGGCCCTGACTATGTCGGTAGAGGACAATACCAGCTGACAGCTCTTCCAACAGAACAAGCTGTATACTCTATTCTTCCTGTGTTATTTTTCAAAACTGTATTTTTTAAACTCATGGACCCCATCCATTTCATCTTCATAGGCAAATTTTGTTGGGTAACTCCATCCTGGATTAGAACTCAATTCCCTGATTCTGTAATTGTACCAAGGCCCCAGTTCTTGTGTTTCTCAGTCACACATCTTCTTGTGGGCTATCCCCTCCCACTAAATTCATCAAGCACTTAAGTGACATTTCCTTTCAGATTGTTGGCATGGAACAGATGTGGATGAGCCCAGCTGATGTTTGTTTGGTTGGTTGGTTTGGTTTGGTGGAATATTTCTGTACACAATGTCACCATTTGGACCTTTGAAGGGCTGTTCTTTCTAGGAGTTCTATTCTTGTGTGACATGTAGCCCAGTCTTAAGAGAAATTTTGTAGTTGGCTAAGAACCAGCATAATGGGTTGAAACTACACCTTGATGTAACATTTGGCAAGCAATTAGAGTTTACTACATATCTGCATCAGCACCAAAAGCAGCACATTTGGGAAGAGCACCCCAGAAGCAATGAGAGCAACACTCATTGCTGAATAGCTGAGCTGCAGATTCCAGGTGTCTGAGAAGCCATCTTCTAGCAGAGAGGCTGAGAAGGACTTCCTCCTCAGCACAGAACCTTTCCAGCAACAGATTACCAGCACACGGGAGAATTCTAACCACACATCTGAGAATGTGCTGGTCTTTTCCACTATGAAAGAATGTTTAAAACTGGGGATGGTATGAAATTTTTCAGCTGCCAACAAGTCATTGTCCTCATCAGGGGAGGATGTTACAAGTATAATATATGTACGAAATTTTTCAGTACAAGCTGTGGAACCGTGTGGCACAGGGGTTAGGAGATTTTTACAGTTTGCATTTTCTTTGACTGTTGTGTCAATATAATATCTAGAAGCTGGAAACAACCCAGATGTCCCTCAACAGAGGAATGGATACAGAAAGTGTGGTACATCTACACAGTGGAGTACTACTCAGCTATTAAAAACAATGACTTCATGAAATTCCCAGACAAATGGATGGAACTTGAAAATATCATCCTGAGCGAGGTAACTCAGTCACAAAAGAACGAACATGGTATGTACTCACTGATAAACGGATATTAGCCCAAAAGTTCAGAATGCCCAAGTTTCACTTAACAGTAACCGCTGGTATCTTCTGCACCTGAGATTCTCTCTCCTATCTCTTGTATTCTGTTGGTGATGCTTGCATCTATGACTCCTGATCTCTTTCCTATGTTTTCCATCTCCAGGGTTGTCTCCCTTTGTGATTTCTTTATTGTTTCTATTTCCATTTTTAGATCCTGGGTGGTTTTGTTCAATTCCTTCACCTGTTTGGTTGTGTTTTCCTATAATTCTTTAAGGGATTGTTGTGTTTGTTGTGTTTCCTCCTTAAGGGCTTCTAGGTGTTTACCTGTGTTCTCCTGTATTTCTTTTTTTTTTTTTTTTGACATTACTTTCTTTTTTTTTTTTTT
>JAPYYD010005529.1:0-12030 GCA_028551405.1 Uromys caudimaculatus | reverse complement strand
GGCTTTTCCTCGTTCCTGGGAGAGAGAGGATTTTCTCCCGGGGCTGCTTGTCTATGGAATCCTATTGTCCCAGGCAGAAGTTTCCTGCCACAGCCGCCCGCTTTTGGGATCCAGGGTGGTTTCTAGGCCTGCCTACCTCGGTCCCTGTGTCTTGCGGGTTCGGGGCAGTACCTGGTGAGCTGTGGGGTGTGTCTTTGGCCCTCTGCTGAGTCTTGCGATCTCCTGAGAGGGATCTTTGTCCCGGCGCTGATTAGCTGTTGGGCCCTGTGGCCCAAGCTGAGGTTTCCGGCCGTCTGAGATTGAGTTAATTGTTATCTGAATAATTTTTCTAAAGTTATGCTATGTTTAATTTGGGCCAGACTCTAGGAGTCTTGTTCCAGCAGTGGGTACATTAAAATCAGACTGACAGTTTCATTCTTACTTAACCAAACCAAAGAGGAGAGCTACATCCAAGAAAACACAGGAAATAACTAATTCCATACCAAGAAACACAAGAGAAGAGCTCCCCCCTGAAACACACACATTAATTGCACCAACATCGAAATAAAAATCTCTTGATACCTCTGTTAAGCCCAAATTTTACTAAAGGAAAACAGAGGAACAATGGAACTGGGGAAAAGTGGAGGCAGCAAGCAAGGGGATAAAGGAAGGAGGGGACCTTGTAGTTCAGATTATTATTTGAAACAAATATAAGGAAAAGAAAAATGTTGAAGATTTTCTAGTTACATAGTAAGCCTAATGCCAGCCTGGGCTCCATAAAACACTATCTCAAATGGAAATAATAAAAGTCATATCATTACAAATATAAATGTCAACCTGTACCATATAGGAAGTCAGAAGAGACTAAATTGTAGGAATGCCTTCAGGAAAAATTGTCAAGAGTTTTGCTCTCATTTAATATGTTAATTACAAATAAGGAGCGAGTGATGAAGAGTGTTAGCAATTTACATATGTTACCTAAGTTTAATTTATCTCGGTAGACTAAAAATGAGCCTTGTATTATTCATTGTTTATAGGGTATTCTAAAACATTAGTAATTGAGCAGAAATTAACTTTTTAATTAATCACATATCATATATGGAATGATGTGTACATCATTGTTGGTGACTAGGACGCTATAGTTTTGGAATTATTTAATAAGTTTATTTTTGGTACACACAGAGGGGCATTTAATACATCAATGGAAGCCTCACTGTTGGGACACAAATATGCATACAGTTCTATCTCCAAATACATGCTCACAATGCAGTTACAAATAATTTTAAAGTTATAAAACATGACAGAAATTTCCATAGTGATAAAACTTAAATTCTTATATTTGTGCAAAATGTTTGGAAAATATTCCTTCAGCAATATTACACAAGTAACATTATTCAATAATATAGTTAGAGTACTTTATCCACTAGAAATGACACACTACATACCTCTGCCATACTGTGTACTGTGGAGCCTATATCCAAAAGAGCAACAAGATGTTTAGGGCATCCTGCTGTGTCAGATACAAGATCAGTGGAGCTGCTGGGCCACCATTCCTTTGCTCCTCTTATGAAGGGGGATTTCTTGGGCTCTTCCAGCACACACTGCAAAGAAAATACAGAGGCTCCTCTGAGACACATGTAGGCCTGCTCACAACAGCTCTGTTGTTCCTGAGATCAACTCACAGCACAGATGAAGGTATCAGAATTTGGATATGGGTGTTTGTGACTGTGATTAGGGCATAGGAGATAACATTGCTGAGAGCAAAGCAGAATGAAGGGAATTATCTGTGAGAATAACTGACTTCTGAGTTTACAGGACAAAGGTAAGATAAGTTATGTACTCAATGTACATCGAGAAAATTTTGCTATTATTATATATTTGAAACTGTAGAAAAGAAAGAACAAAGCAGCCAGGGTAAGAGATTTATTCCTATGCTGTCAGGTTGCATAGAATATGGCAAGGCTGATAAAAGAAGACCAACTGTGAAAATACCTTGATAATCAAAGTACACGGTAGTTCAAACTGGTCGGGTTCTACACAGTATGCAGGATAGATTAAAGAGATAAACACCTAGCATACTTTCATCAGAGGTAGGGAGTCACAAAGGAATGTCACTGTCTCTACAGGGAGAAATATATCAGAGTCCATTGTACACAATTCCCATATTCACTTTTTCTGGATGAAACAAGAAGTATATGTACTTATGCTAAAATATTATATTCTTAGATTCAAATCCTGAGAGCATGTAAATAAACACAAAGTGTTTAATGATAGGAAGGGGTGAGCAGAGAAAAAGCAAAACAGGATGCAATAAATCTAGGCATAAGCACTGATATCAAGGCTGGACAAGGAAACAAACTAGGGGGAAAAGGGTCCCATGAGCAGGTAAATGAATCAGAAGCACACCTACTCCCACTCTTAGGAGTCTAAGGGGCATCCCATCTAAACAGCCTCAGCTTTTGTGTTGTGGGCCTAGCTAATACTCATGCAAGCTCCATGATTGCTGTTTCAGTGTCTGGGAGCCTCTATGCGTCATGCTAACAAAGTTGATTCTGTGGGCCTTGATCTCTGGATGTCCTTGATCCCTCTATAACCTAAAATCCTTCTCCCTTTTTTTGAGGGGCTGCCAGAGATCCTGCTAATGTTTGTCTGTTGGTCTCTGCATCTGCTATCATCAGCTGGTGGGGAAAGACTCTGATCAAGAATGATCTAAGCACAGACCTATGAATAGAATTGAATATCATTAAGAATCATTTCATTGATTTTTTCTTTTCCTTTTTCTTTTTTCCCTTTTTCTTTTCTTACCTCTATCTATCTATCTATCTATCTATCTATCTATCTATCTATCTATCTATCATCTATCTATCTTTCTTTCTTTCCTTTTTTCCTTTTCCTTTTTTTTTCTTGCTAGCTCTCTTGGGTTCCTTCTTCGGACTCTGAGCCACCCAGTGTCTGGTTCCTTGCCATACCAGGCAGTGTGAGCCATGTGCTCCCTCTAGTGGCCACATCCACAAAGTGATCTAAGCCGCAGAGCATCTTGCAAGTAGGACAGTTTGAAGGATGAAGGTGTTCTGCCTTGGTTTGGTGTCCCAATGCTACCACTTGGAGGCTCACCTGGTTACATAAGATGTTCAGTTAAGACTACATAGCCTCCCTTGTCTGGAGACCTCACCAGAGTGACCCTCAAAGGTCCTTGGATGTTTCCCTGCCCTGGGTTTCCACATGACCTTCTAAACCATCACCTACCCCAGTAGTCTCTCCAGTGTTCTCTCCCTCTGCCCCTTTCTCCCTAAACCAAGCCTTCCAGTTCTTATCCCTACTTGTGCCCTGTGCATTGAACCGTTTCTAATTCTCTTGTCTTTACTTTCCCAGTGCTCGGATGACACTGTCCTCTTCCTTTGTAGTGCTGGGGTATGGACCTAGTTTTTCATGTATGTTAGTCAAGCACAGGGTCATATGTCCAGGCCGTGGTATTCTTACTTACTGATAGACTGTTTCTCCAACACATGTGTTAACTTTTCAGATCACATATTACTGGACAATGCGAGAACACTTTCACCAAATGAGGGTCAGGAAAATGAAACAAAACTGCAGCAGCAGCAGCAACAGCAACAACAACAAAATCAAGACCTCTTGAACCCAACTCCTCTCAGACATTGCTGCACATGGTTCTTGATGGCAACATCCACATTTTACTGTGGTTTTAATTCTTGAATACAATTCTATTTAATTACATTTTCCAAGTTGAATATAGGTTATGTCATTTGTCTTCTCTTTTGAGGTTTTGGCTTTGTGATCTTATTAGTTCTCTGGATTCTTAAAAAAAAAAAAAAAAACCACAGAAAACTTAAGAGACAACCTCTGATTCCTTGAAAAGACAACATATTTTAAGGAAGGTGGCCCGACAATAAGTGTGTGAAGCCAGCAGTGGGTCCAACTTCTGAAGGCATAAAGCACATTAAGCCTGGAACTATGGAAAAGCATTGGTACTGAATCTTGTCTTTTGAGTGTTTAAAAATATCATGAAACACTGAGTGTTCAACTCGACAACAAAGCCAGAAACTCATTAGACCATATTCCATGAACCAACCTGTTACTATTATCCTGAATCCAAAGCATAACAGTCAAAAGCTGTAAGTTAGAAACTAAGTGTATTCTCTTCTGTGCACAGGAAGTAGTAGGAGCCACACAAACTAATGAATTGGCCTAGGAACACAGGAGAACCAGTCCTCATCACAGCAACTGGAGAACCAGTGACAGCACAGTTCAAATCGCTGGGGACTTTGTTCACTCCAGCTCCACCTAGCTCAGGGTTTGAAGTGAGGCCTTTGCCTCAGGAATACCCAAAAGGAAGCCCTAGATCTTCATAGTGAAGAGAAACTGCTCAGAGGGTTATCAGAACTGATGAGAGGTGAGAGAAGAGGAGTAAAAGAATAGTTCAGTAGAAAGTAGAGGCCAGGAGCACAAGCAGAACATTTTGTGAATTTTTTTTTTTAAATTTAGTGAAAATTATTTTCATGCATATGAATTTCTCAGAAGACAGAATGCAGTTCTTAGTCAAAGATACTATGTGGGAGAGAAACTGGAGATGTGTGCTGTTGACCACAGAAGCATGGGAGATCTTTAGGTAATTAATTAGGTAGAGAGGACCAAAGGAGAGATCCAGGCTGATGTGCTCATGTAATGTGGATGACCTTGGATGTGGCAGTACTGGGGAATTCATCACAATCCATTGTTTCCTGGTTCTCAAAAGATAGCAAGTGAGTGTGCCAAGTGTTACTCAGCTCAAATCCTTCCTAGTTTTTTTCCACTCTCAAGGATGAGTGAAGTGTTTAATGTATCATGAAATAGCAATAGGAACTATGGACTCATTAGAGGTAAGTAATAAAATAGAATCTAGTGAAAAGCTGACAGAGAAAACTGAGACAGGATCACTGGGGTTGAGGCAGTGAGTACCACGCAGCTGGCAGCTTTTGAACTTGGGCTATGAAAGTCCTCTGTCATTTGACTTCCAAATGAATTTCAAAAACACCATGTCTCTGTAATGTTATTAATTTGTACTCTTCATTCCCATACTCTCTCTGTATTAGTTTCCTGTGGGTGTCAACTACATAACAAGACAACAACAAAAAAGAAAAAAATACAAGAAACATGAATAACGAAATCTACAGAATCCCTCAGATTAGATGGATAAAAAGCAGAGTTTCATTTTCACAGAGGTATAGGCTCCAATGTCAGGATTACTTTGTCAGAAGGTTGTGATTCTTCAGAGTCCCCAGAGGTTAGGGTCCATAGTGGTGTTTCTCTCTGTTTTCCTCTAAGTGTGTGCTACCCTATTTGGTTTTCAGATGTCTGTGTCTTATAAGGACCATTCAGAATAGGTTATAGCTCCCCTAAAAGTATAAATTTTATTTTTTATTTAAAACTCTGCTACTAAACATAGTAAGCATTTGGTTGTAGTACAGATAATTTCATTTTTTCATCTTGTTTTTATCAATATTAATTATTTTTTAGCCAGTTATAAAGTAATTTTAGTGATATTCAAAGCTATATATCATATGTATGGACTGTTTGCAAGTAGATTTGATATTATCTTCAAAATGTACAGATTGTACAGGTGATATCACTTGTACAATCTGTATTTTATGCGCTTTTCCAGAAAGAAATTTTCTCACCCCAGGAGGTTTGGTCTCATTCTTGCCTTCACTCACTTCTCTTATGTGTTCCCCTCACAAGAGCCAGAGTGGTCCTTTTTAAGCAAAATTAGATCAAGTCTTGTTCTTGCTGAAACAAAGAATCCAATTGTACCTGATGTGAGTTGCAAACCTCAAACTTTAGTTCTGCAGAGGACCACCCACACCTCAGTTTTGGAAAAGTTTTGCACTTCACATATATCAAAAATATAGATTCTATTCCACATGTCAAACCATTGCTCCCCTGTGTCATTAGAAACTGAAGTAAGGTTTACTGGGTGAGCAGTGATAGAACAGCTCAGCTGTTCTAACAGTGAGTGAATTTGCACTAAATCCTGCTGCTCCAGGAAGCATTTTTGTTTAAATGTATTGACTAAGTATTTTTGAAATGTCCATAGCAATAAAAGCTCTCTCTCAGAATTTGACTACCATGGTAGGACTTGGAATGCATAAAAGGCATAGATAAAGTTCAAGGCCATTTTTGGATACATAGTGGCCAGCCTAGAACACATAAAACCTTGTCTCAGGAACACAAGAAAGCAAGAAATCAAGGAAAGATCAAACAAAGATAAATAGGAAACATTAGTTAATAAAATTAATAATGAAAGAGGGCAGTATATTAGATTGCAGTGTGAATCAGATGCTTAGTGACCTATATCCCAGCATGGAGAGAAGAGTTGGGTATGAAACTCTCTCTCTCTCTCTCTCTCTCTCTCTCTCTCTCTCTCTTTCACACACATATGGAAGCATAAGAAATGGAAGATTATCAGTAGAAAGAATGGAGGAAGATAGATTTTGAGATGCATATGAGAAAAGTACAGTGGTACATGTGTGTATATATCACAAGAAAAGTCATTATTTTGTATGATTAAAAACTACTAAGTAAACAACATCAGGAAAAGAATAAAATTATATTCAGGATTATGTTTAGAAATGGATACTACCACTTTAAGCTGAATACTTTAGCCCGACACCAGTGTACATACAGGTGGAATAATTAAGTGGAAAACAGAGCGCATAAAATTATCAAAACAATACAATTTGCTATATAGTATAGAAATTAGATCAGACAGGAAAGGGGATAGTTTGATCAAAGATGAAACTTCATTATATAATTGTATGGACTTCTCAAATAAAAATAAACTGCATGAATAATTATAATAAATATTATAAAATTAAAGCAGAACAAAATGTTTATGTTTTGCAATGTTAAACAGATACCTTCCCATTCTTTATCCCCATCTTCCTCCATAAGGTCTAGGCTCCTCAATTGTTTTGTAATCTGATTTCTCTGTGTCCATTGAGATCAGAGATGATACTTTTCTATTATGATACATTAGCATCTGACACTGAAAAGGTCAGGAAGGTGATTTGAGCTGAGTGACATTTGGTAGAAGCTACCTTTGTGTTGCAGAACACATAGCCAAGATGAAGGCTGGCTTCCACTAGGACTTCTGGTTCCAGGAGCACACAATAGGAAACACTCAACCTGTGTCTTCCCTCTGCTGTGTCTCTGTCATTTTCCCACTTGAAGTTGTCCTTGGAGTACTGAATGATAGAGGCTGCTGGTTTATTCACTCATTTGGATTATCTGAGAAAATTATGAAAAGGCAATGGCTAGGTCTAATAAAACAAATAAAAGGAGAGTAATAACCACCAGACTGTTTACCCAAAGAGTGGTCACTGCACAAGAATAACTTGTGTTCAAAATTCAGAATGCAAATAAGGTTGAAAAGGTAATATTACCAATTGCATTAGAAGGCTAAATACAGGGATTATTCCCGAATAAGTTGGGTATATGGAGCAAATTAAATTAATTCAGGAGAAAGAATACCAATAAACTATCTTCTAAGGAAAGTAGAGAATAACCAGAATGAGGATTTGGCAGGAAATCCTCTGTATTAAAAATCAGTCAGAAGGTATCAAAGAAGAGGGCTATCAAATAGTTCATGGACCACAGACACAATTCCTTTTCAGGGACGGTATAGAGCATCCTAAGCATATGTTGCCTTGTAACATATAATAAAACTAAATAAAAATACTTCTTAAAAGGAAGAACTCCCAAACATAGATTCATGAAAATTTCTGGAAAAAGCAAGAATCTGAGAAGAACTCACAGCATGAATCGTCTGTGAATTCACGCCACACTCTAAATTTCTTTGAAGTAATTTTGGCCACTTTTATTTTACCAACCTATAGTATCTTGTTAAGAATGGGAAGGTTTTAGACCATGTAGTCTTTATGCACAAGATATCTCTGCCTTGAAGAAAATATTTTGAGACCAGGGAAGACTTTGTGTACCAGAGAACACAGCAGCTACTAATATCAATGCAGTATCCTACTACATTAGAGTCCAGTGCAGGAATCAAACCCATATAAACCAAACAATTGTTATGTGTCTTAAGAAAGAGCACATACTTGAGAAACACAAAGGAATGTTGCTCTTTGCTCAGAATGAAGCTAACATATCTTCAAGGGAGAACATTGGAGGTATTTGAATCTTATGTTCACATTAGGGAGGCGAGTCCTGTATATTTTAGAAGACTAGTATTTATCTTCTCTGAATTTAGTCAGGAGTTGTCAATTTGTTTCTAGTTGAGTGTGACAGTAGTAAGGTTTTCAAAACCTACTGAAAACAACATTAAATGTGTGGTTTATGAGATTAGGTTGTGTGCTATTCTGACTGAAGTAAAATTTACTTTGTTATTTCAAAGGAGAAAAAAATGAATTGCCTATAAAACTGTAAGAGTTGATCTGTCAGAAATAATTTCTAATTGCATAATGTTTTTACAAAGTGATTTAATTTATTTTAATCATATTTACAATGTAAAAGTATAAGATGATGATAATATTGGCTTCTAAAGTTTAACCAAAAAATAGTCTTTTAATTATTATAGAAATGTCTACAAGTAATTTCATAATTTATTAATTCTGTATTTAATTTTGACATGTTTCTCATAAAACACCATTGTATATACTACTGTGATAGATATTCCACAGCACATACAAATTTATAGAAATAAATTTACTAGATAAAATTTTATGCACAATTTGTACTTTGGTACTTGTTTGTAAACTGTTCACTAGAAGCACTGTATTGATTTGTACAGTTATATGGAACATTTCTTTAAAATTCTCTAACATTTAAATTTTATTATTAAAAAAAGAGCATGTAAATTATGATTGATGCAGATCTGCCTATAGTAGTCATTAGATAATCACACATATTCACACATTGTAGTAAGAATAGCTTGTGTATTTTGTGGATGCATCACCATCCAATTAAAACTTTCCAGCCTATAGGAAATGGTAGAGTAAGAGGTGGGTTAGGGTTGGAGTAGGTTTGAGTAGCGTTATTTGCTTTTATCTTTGACGGAGAATAAAAGCAATCAATTAAGGGATGCAGAGATTACTGGACAATAGAAACATATAAAGTAATAGTATTAAGCTTATTAACTATATTGCATGTTAATTTTCAGCTTGTTAATACAAAAGTCAAATGTCTTTTTTCAGAGTACATAAGTCACATGCCATAGAGACAATTTGACATTGTTTTAAATTAAAAAATAGAAGGAATTAATGCCAATTGAGCTCTAAATATGATATGCCATCATATTATCCTTCGGGATACACTGACAGACAATGGTCTCAATTAAAGTGACATGGATTGGGGACTGTATCATTCTACTCTGATTAGCCAACCAGTCTCCTGTGGGCATATGTGGGGCTCCCAGTGGGGCCTAGAACATGATACATACATCATACTGAGACCTCTTAACAAGTCACAATATGCTGGAAAGTATGCTCATGCACTATGATGGTAAGGAGATAAGTAAAGTTGAATACTTGGAAGGACATTAAATTAAGAGAGTAAAAAAGAAGGATAAATAAATCTACATGAAAGGTAAATCTCCAAAGAAGAGAAAAACAGAGAAAATTAACATAAGGGTTTTCAGGGGTACATAGATTCTAAATAAACTGATGCATTTAATCCTAATAATTCGTAGACAAAGAAGGAAACACAGAGGTTCCTTGCAATTTCAAAGCTAGCCTTATCTATAGAGGAAATATAGAAATTTCTGGACTACATGGAGAAACTCTCTCTCTCTCTCTCTCTCTCTCTCTCTCTCTCTCTCTCTCTCTCTCATCTTACTCAGGGTTTCTATTCCTGCACCAACACAACATGATGAAGAAGCAAGTTGGGGAAGAAAGGGTTTATTCAGCTTACACTTCCATGTTGCTGTTCATCAGCAAAGGAAGTCAGGACTGGAACTCAAACAGGTCAGGAAGCAGGAGCTGATGCAGAGGCCATGGAGGAATGCTGCTTACTGGCTTGCTTCCCCTGGCTTGCTCAGCTTGCTTTCTTATACAACTCAAGTCTACCAGCCCAGGGATGGTACAACCCACATGGGGCCCTCCCCACTTGATCACTAATTGAGAAAACTCCTTATAGTTGGCTCTCATAGAAGCATTTTCTCAACTGAAGCTCCTTTTTCTGTGATAACTTCAGCTTGTGTCAAGTTGACACAAAACCAGCCAGTATAATTGACTCCTTGTCAACTTGACACACAAACACATCATGATTAAGCCTCAACTCTTACTTTCATTTTCATCCCTAAGATCTAAATAACTTTAAAAGTCCCACAGGCTGGTAGTCTTGGGTTCCATAAGAGATCAAGCTGAGCAAGCCAGGGGAAGCAAGCCAGTAAGTAACATCCCTCCATGCCTCTGGGTCAGCTCCTGCTTTTTGACGTGCTTAAGTTCCAGTCCTGACTTCCTTTGGTGATGAAGCATAAGGTGAGTAAGCCCTTTCTTCCCCAACTTGCTTATTTATCATGATGTTGGTGCAGGAGCAGAAACCCTGACTAAGACACAGTCTTTTTTTGATGAATCAGCATGAACACAGTAATGTGTTCAATGGTAATGGTAGTGTCCATCCTGTTTGAGAGAGGTAAAAATCAAACCAACCTCCATAGAAATGGGGCTGCTAGATCTGATCAGTGTATAGTTATGAGGCTTATAATCTGCTGCATAAAGTGACCATCCTGTTGAGAGAGAGGCTTTGAGTTTGTATCAACAGGAAAGAAGAAGAGGCTTTGATTTCCTTTCAAAGTTACATGGAGCAATTTAGATAGAGGGAGACCCCGTGAAGATCTTGGCTAGAGAAAAGAAGGGTAGAAATAAAAAGACTGAAAACAGGTGCTATAGTGACTGATCCCTCAAATTTAGGAAACCTCAAAACCTGGGACATAACAATATCTCTAGCCAAAACTTCAGCCATGCATGGCAAATAACCTTGTTAGGTATAGAATTCTCAGAACATATTATAACATGCTATTTATTTATATGGCATTCATGGAGATTTATATTACAGTTTGGTTATACAATCCAAACTAACTTTACAGAAAGACAGTTGTCTTTTACCTGCTCAAACAAGTAGCAGAAAATCATTTTAAACTGACATGTGCACATTGCTCATTTTATACATTATGTCAATACAGAAGTATATATGATCTATGAAAGCTTTATGCTCACAAAAAACCAAAATATCAAAACAACAAAAACAAAAACAAACATCAATAAAAATACAGCCCTAACAAGATTTACCCTTGGGAATGTGCTGAGATGCTCACTCATACTGTCCCAGCTTCCTGACCGATCCTACCTCAGATTACATTAATGCTATTTTCTCTAAAGTCTTGCTTGGAGGACAACTTCAAAATAGCTAGGTCACTTGGTCTAGCATCACAGACTGTTCCAATCAGGACTTCATTTAAGGCTGCACTTTATCAACATACAGATCCTGGACAACAAATGTTGTAGCCAGCTTTATTAAGCCTAATTTTTAGAGAGAATTTCTTATAAGCCACCTGTTAATTAAAAATCCAATGAACTTTACTCTGAGGAAATGCCTCTCTCTATTGCTGAGATATGTTTCTTGTATGCAGCAGAATGATGGATCCTGTTTTTGTATCCATTCTGTTAGTCTTCTTTCTTTTGTGGTGGGGGGTATAGAGTCTATTGATATTGAGATATAATAATAACCACTGATTATTGTCATTTCCTTTTTTTTTTAATTTTTATTTTTTGATACTTTATTTACATTTCAAATGTTTCCTCCTTTCCAGGTCTCCACTTTGGAAACCCCCTATCCCCTCCCCCCTCCCCTGCCTCTATGAGGGTATTACCCCACTCACCCACCCACCCACCCACCCACCCCCTTCTTCACACCTTGGCATTCCCCTTTACTGGGGCCTCTAACACCCTCAGGCCCAAGGGCCTCTCCTCCCCCTGATGGCCAACAAGGCCCTCCTCTGCCACATATGTGTTCTGAACCATGGGTCCCTCCATGTGTATT
>JAPYYD010005528.1:0-12032 GCA_028551405.1 Uromys caudimaculatus | reverse complement strand
CTTACTGTTTTAGAAGTTACAGAAGAACTGTCTGTGCTGGCTCTCATTGGTCAACTCTTGGCTCTGTGGCCAGTGTGACCCCACAGCCATTGGCTCCTGCTTATCCTCACAATTAATGATAAGTATCCCGTGCGTGTTTATCATGAGCCAAAGGCCAATCATGGTTTACTGTAAATCTAGCTTGTGTATGTTAGCACTTGGAAATGAGTCCCAAGGATTTATACTGCTTGAACTCTGCCCTTGCTTTGATTATTTAAGATACTAGAGTATTACTCAGCATGCTCATGCCATTTGCGTCCGAGCCAGCTGACACACTGACGTTCATATGTCTCAAATAGTGCCTGGGTAGTAGACAGCTGCAGTTTTCCTTCCTTCCTCCCTGCCTAATATCACCTACTGGCTACAGATAATTATGTAATGCCTTGATTTCTCTTGCACATGCTCCATGGGACTCTGCTAAAAATGAGCATTCTTGGGGCTAAAGGGATGGTTCAGTGCCTAAGTGCCCCACCTACTCTTGCAGAAGGCCTGTGACCAAAACTGTGTGTAACTCCAGTTACATGGTACATGACTCCTTCCTCTGGAATCCATGGGCACCAAGCATACCTTTGGCATAAATGCATACAAACCACCTATACATATAAAATCATTTTAAAAATAAAATAGATAAAAAGTTTTTAAACAGTGTTTCTACCCTCCTGACCTCTGTGTGGGAGAAACTGCTATTCTGCACTATGGGAGATGTTCTGCAGAGGTCTCTTCCTTATTAAGACTTAGTACTAGTGTTGGTGGAGCATGCTTTTATTGGAGTCTAACTGACTGTCATTTGAAATGGAACCTGCAGCAAGGATTTGAGGCACTGGGACAGAGTGAAAAAGTAAAGCACACACACGTGGAAACATTGTCTTCAAGGGCTGTATTTAGCTATTCTCCTCCCAATCTGTTGGATTCTTCGGTTTTACTGGAGGTGTAGCCATGGAGAGGGGAGGAGAAGGTGACATCTGCAAACTGGATATTTAAGTCTTTTCTTGGAAAGACTGTCTTTCCTTCCTGGCATCCCTCAACATTGTTTCACATGAGCCTTCCAACTTCTTCCAAAGCCTTCTTCCCTGACCATTTGACTAATTCTTCAGGGGGGAAATTCCTGGTTGCTTTTGATGTTTTAAATTGAACTTCTGAGCAGTAGTCTTTGTTGTGGAGTAGTATTCCAAGGAGTATGCTACTGACTCTAATTATTCAATAAATTACTGATTGTGGTGAGAATAACAGAATAAATAAAGGTATCAAGGTAGAATCCATTTTGTGCCTTCTCGTGTTTTCTTGCATCCTAAACTCTTCAGAACATTTAGCAGGACCAATCTTGTACTACTTCACTGCTAATAGACCTACAAAATTATTTAGTGGACAGTTTATTGATAAGATGAACAGGGAGAGTAATTTCTGTCATAAACTATTTTCCTTAAACATGCACTTGGAATGATAAATTTTTATGCACAGGAGTTGATTTTTAACTTCAAAACACGAGAATTTGCTATGTTTATGTTTCTACATTTTTAACACTTATTCCAGAATCACCCAGACGAAATCACTGACTTCTCTATCTTATCCAAAAATCTTTTCATAAGTGAAGGAGGAAATACTGCATGACTTACATTATCATTTAAAAAAAATGCATTGTTTCAGCTTTTATTCACTGTTTGCTGTCGTTAGCCCCTGAACTTCACCATTCAACTGTAGTAAACAGGATTTTGTCCTTTGCATTAAAGAAGCAAGGTAAGAGAGGGGGACTGAGGCAGCTGCAGTGTGACACAAATGTCTGAAGCACCGCAGCCCTTAATGGACTCTAGTAAAGATAAACTCACAGGCTGAAATATTTACAGAAAAGAAATCTCCATTTTATAGCAATAAATGTATTCTTGGGAGATGGATTATAAAACCCCCTTTTAAATGCCACGGTCATCAAAGAGATCATGACTTTCATGGAATACATCCTTTTATTCCAAATGAACTGGTCATCAGCAATAGCTGTGTCCATACTGGCATCCAGGACTTACTTGTGCTTCACTTACTGGACAGTTGTGTTGTGTCCATTCCTTTCTTCCTTTCTTCTTCTTCTCCTTCTCCTTCTCCTTCTCCTTCTCCTTCTCCTTCTCCTTCTCCTTCTTCTTCCTCTTCCTTTTCTTCTCCTCTTCTTTTTAATTACAAATTAATGATTCTTAGAGTTAATATTTTAAACAATAAGCATGAAATATTTATAATTAAAGCAACAGTGTACCTGTTGCTTTTATTGCCAAGGAAGACCACTTTCTATCCTCAGGAAAATTGGAACTGGATAAATGATTTACCAACAGAAGCAAAACTCAGGACCAATAAGTTACTGTTTCTCATGTTTCTAAGATGAAGTATTACATTGTAGCCCAGATTTGTTTTGGGCTTTTGGCAGTCATAGATGAACTCCATATAGTGGTATTTTGATGAGAAATGCTATTATGCATGATAATCATAGAATATTATTGGATCATGTGTTGTTGATGTGTAGAGTTGTTAATGACAGGATTAGGAAGTTGAGTGTTCCTGTTGAGTTTTGGATTGAGATGAGAGCAAGTAAAAGTGGAATTGAACCAATTAATGTATAAAATAAAAAATATAACCCTGTGTTTAGTCGTTCTATTTGATTACCCCATCGTGTAATAATGATAAGTGTTGGAATTAAAGTGGCTTCAAATAAAATGTAAAATAGGATCTGAAATGCATATTAATCTTGCTTTAGTCTCACAAGTGTTAACATTGCAGATGCAGGATCTTTGGCCCTGCTCAAAAGATGCTCTTTTCAAAGAATATCTGAGACACTAGAATAGAGAAGCAAGAGGGTCAGATTTCTGAATCACCATGAGCTTAAGTCTGTGATATGCTGTAAACTTTTGATGAAGTGTCATTAACTTATAGTTAAGGACTCTTGAGGTCAGTTACAGACATGGAATGACTCCCAAATAGATTTCTTGAATGCGTTTTATTATCTGCCTTCCAATCAACATTGCTGTGATGGCTAGTTTGGTTGTCAACTTGACTATATCACAAACTAACTAAAATCAAAAATGGCTGACCATGTCTGTGAAGGTTTTTTGCTTATCTAAATCATTTGAAGTGGGAATATCCCTTTCTAATCTGGATCTTCTGAGGGGAAAGACAGAGCTCTAATCTAGAGCTTGTAAGGTGGGAAGACCAACATCTAATCCAGGCAATACCTTCTTCCAGAAGACTATGTAAGGCCAAGGAAGAAGAAAGCCTCTCTGCTACCACATCCACTCCTTCATAAGAATTAGAACTGACTTCTTTTGGATTCCAGCACATACTGAAGATCAGCTGAGACATCCAGCCTCATAGACAGAACAACTACTGAACTCTTGGACCTCACATTCATAGGCAGCCATCATTGAACTAATTAGGCTATAGCATATAAGTAGTTCTAATAAATCTAATAAATAATATGTATTTATTTAGTGTTTATCAATAGAGAGATACATTCTGTGAGCTTTAGTTATTCTAAAAACTCCTCATACTATTGTTCATGTTGCTTTCAAGGAATAAAGGTCAAATTTTAACACCAAGCTCAAGATATCCAAAATCCAAAATTATATTCCACCTGCAGCAGGTCAACTGCATGAGCCACATCTGAGAAAGCAATATTTCTGTGGAAATTCTTCCACTCCTGTTTCTCTAGGTCAGAATAATAGTCAAAATGTAGACATCTGTTTACCAAGATTCCAATGCAGAATGGAAACCCCACATATAAAATGAGAAAGAGGGACCCTGGAGGCCAGCATGAGCTCAAGGAGACATTTTGCCTTAATAGAGACATGAGAAGGAGAGAGGAGGAGAGAAGAAAGAAAAGAAATGGAGGGTAGGGAAGAAAGGAGAAAATTGGTTCCACCAAAGTTTTCTTTTTCTTTTTTCTTTTCCTCATGTAGCTCCCAATTCTCCTTCAGTTTCTAACCATATAAATTTTGGAAAATTGAGTAGGTAAATAATCTTAAGAGACATTTGTGTTCCAGAAGCACTACGTAATACACAGGGCACCATGTCACTTATGGTTTTCAACACTGAATTGAGCTCCATGATCAGTTAATCAGCAAGTGTTCTTTTTTATTCCAGAAAGTGTGTAGTGAATGGAAGAATACACCCATAAATATGAGAGGGCATATCTAGAGAGCTGGAACTGATCTGAGAAGAAAAGGTTATTTATTAGAAAACATTGTCTATACTGTACAGAATAACATTTTCCATCTTCTTCCTTGGTGTTCTCAAAGTAGCATATCTTTTCAGCATCTCTCTTCACACTAGTCCTGAGAGGAACCATCCGATGAAGTCTGGGTGGGACTTTAATGTCTTATTGCAGTCTACATGCATGGAACTGCCTTCCTCCTGGAAAAGAACTACAGGCTGTTTGAAGGAAGACACTGTGCTTTAAATAGTCTCACATCTCTCACACCTCCAGCAGCATCCTGACAGCTGCCATCCCCAAACGGCTTTGTTGACTAATTATGTCCAGGAGCTCATACCAAAATAGATATGGGATGCTGGAATGCACATCTTTCACAAATAAAACTGAAGTCCACTGGCAGATGAAGGAAAGTGTGGCCAACCTCAGAGTGAAGTCTATTAATCCTTAGAAAGGAAGAAAGACTCAGGTGTAAACGGCTCTGTGATGTGGGGTTTAATTGATTTTACTCTAATATCCTATGAAAAGAGGTTGTACATGTGTGTGATGTCAGAAACCAGAGAACCAGAACAATTTATTTCAAATCCTTTCCTGACCACAAGGCTATATATTTTTTTTATTTATAAAGTTCATGTTCATTCAGAGAGTAGCTGGGCATGGAAAAAACTATACCACGTGTAAGACTTTAAAGCAGTGGTTCTCACCCTTCCTGATGCTAGGACCCTTTAATACAGTTCTTGTTATGGTGACTCCCAACCATAACATTATTTTGTTGCTACTTCATAACTGTAATTTTGCTATTGTTATGAATTTTAAGGTAAATATCTGATATGCAGCATATCTGTCTGACATGCAACCCCCAAAGGGGTAACAGTCCAGAAGTTGAGAACTAGTGCTTTAAAATGAAGGGCAAAAAGAAAAAGAAAAATGAAAAGAAAGGAAAGGAAAGGAAAGGAAAGGAAAGGAAAGGAAAGGAAAGGAAAGGAAAGGAAAGGAAAGGAAAGGAAAGGAAAAGAAAAGAAAAGAAAAGAAAAGAAAAGAAAAGAAAAGAAAAGAAAAGAAAAGAAAAGAAAAGAAAAGAAAAGAAAAGAAAAGAAACCATTTTTTTTTTCAAGCTGAATCCAGAATTCAAATACTATCCAGGATCAAATCCTTTGAAATAGCCAGAGTAAAGTTTTGTCTTTGTTATTCTTTGTGAGACCTGAAACATAAAATAGACATAAAACATAAAACATTCATCTCCCAGAATCAGAACAAAGCATTTCTTCTCTAATTGGTTTACAAAAAATAATATCTAAGGGTGAAGGGGAAACTTCCTTTCAAAACAGAATGATTATAAGCATGCCTTATATTGAGAAAAATCATTTGCTTTGGAATCATCTAATATATGAGGTCGCAAAGGGACAAATGAATTTGTCCCAGGGAAGGTACATGGAGTGGTCATGTGACAATCTTTCCTTTCTCTCTCATTTTGCTTTTAGAGGCTTTCTGTGAGTGGGATTCAGACAGTGACATGTTTTCTTTTCCTTCTCTTGTAAAAGGCACTTTAAGGCACTTACTATTGCAGCTTCTGCTCAGCTGCGACACATTCCCAGTAGTCCCCCTGACAGGGACAAGCACATTTCACTTGCATCAGGTTCTGTTCAGTTCACAAACAAACAAAACCTCAGCCCACTTCTTTCTCTTGTTCCCCTGCATTTTTTTTTTATTGTATTTCCCTGATTTCCTTTTCTTGTGTGCTACTGAGTCCCTAGATTTAATGTTGCTCCTGTTAAATCTTAATGTCTTTTCTAGTGGGTACCTTGTTTCTTGTTTCAAAGAGGAATGGTTGAGCACTTTGGTCCAATCCTGAGTTTCAGGATTCTGAATTTCAGTGAGCCACCATGTTGAAGGCAGCCTATAGGAGTATAACAGAATCTTGCACAATATGATAGATTATTCACCCACACACTTTTATAGGGCCATTCTTTTGCCCAAAGCACAAATACAAGTAATTGGCCTCCTCTCCTCTCCTTTCTCTATCAGGAAGAAACATGCAGCAGAAAAGACATATAAAGAAGACGCTCAAGCTATGGAAGCGAGTATATTTTGGGGGAGCAGCCCTGAGGATAAGGAACTTTGAGATGGCGAAGTTGGAAGCTCGGGGACTTAAGTGGCTTACTTGCTTTTGCAAAGACTGGAATGGGGTAAAGCTCCAGCTTTTATGTTCTAGTATAGTTATACTAGTCAATGAAAGAAAATCTCCCCTTTCACGATAGTCAAAAATCCATCACCCTAAATTATCCTTCCAAGTCTGCCTCCCCTTCCAGCCTCAACTTTTCCTTTACTGCCACCAAGTAAAAGAAACAGTAAAATCAAGTTTGTGTCATGGCTGAGATGTGTTCCCTCAAAATTTATATAATTAAATCTTAATGCCAACATTACAAAAACTGTATTTGGAAGTGGGGTCTTTAGAGAGGTGATTAAATTAAAAAGGAAAGAAAGAAGAACATTGGTTCCTCAAAAGGGCCCTCCCATGTGGGCCCAAAGACTCTTGCAATTCCTACCCCAAAGAGTTTTGGAAAATTGGGCAGGTAAATAAACTAAATTAAATTAATCAATCAGAATAACTCATTTTTATTAAAATGATGGAAGAAAGAATGTCACAGAGACTGCTGGGAATGTGTCACAGCCGAGCAGAAGCTGCAATAGTAAGTGCCTTAAAGTACCTTTTACAAGAGAAGGAAAAGAAAACATGTCACTGCCTGAATCCCACTCACAGAAAGCCTCTAAAAGCAAAATGAGAGAGAAAGGAAAGATTGTCACATGACCACTCCATTTACCTTCACTGGGACGTTTCTGGGGACAAATTCATTTATCCTTTTGTGTGGATGCCCCAAATGTTAGATGAGTCCCAAAGTAAGTAATTTTCTCAGTATGAGACATGCTTCCAGTCATTCTGATTTGAAAGGAAGTCTCCCCTTCACCCTTAGACATTTTTGTAAACAAATTAGAGAAGGAATGCTTTGATCTGATCGATTGATGTAAATGTCTTATGTCTATTTAATATTGCAAGTCTTCAGAAGAATAAATAAAACAAAACATTGCCTAGTTCAAAGGATTTGAGCCTGGGTAGTGTTTGAATTTAGGATTCAGCTTGAATTGAGGCTTTTCTTTTTCTTTAATCTCTCCTTCCTTTTAAGGTCTTATACATGGAGTACTTCTTGTTCATGAACAGCTACCCTTTGACTGAACATGAACTGCATCAATACAAAAAGATCAGAGGCTTTTGGTCAGAAAGGGATTTGAAATAAATTGTTCTGGTTCTCTGGTTTCCGACATCACATACATGTACATCCTCTTTTCAAAGGATATTAGAGTAAAATCACTTAAACCCCACATCACAGAGCCGTTTACACCTGAGTCTTTCTTCCTTTCTAAGGATTAATACACTTCACTCTGAGGTTGGCCACACTTTCCTTCATCTGCCACTGAACTTCAGTTTCACAAATTTCATTTGTGAAAGATGTGCATTCCAGCATCCCATATCTATTTTGGTATGAGCTCCTGGACATTATATAATTAGTCAACAAACTCTTTTTCGGACGGCAGCTGTCAGGGTGCTGCTGTAGGTGTTGTGAGACATGTAAGACTATTTAAAGCACAGTGTCTTCCTTCAAACAGCCTGTAGTTCTTTTCCAGGAGGAAGGCACATAGACTGCAATAAGACATTAAAGTTCCACCCAGAGTTCATCAGATGGTTCCCCTCGGGACTAGTGTGGAGAGAGATGCTGAAAAGATAAACCACTTTGAGAACACCAATGAAGAATATAAGAAATGTCACACTGTATAGTATTGGCAATATTCCTTTTTTTACTTTATTAACAAAAAAATTTATATTTCAAATGTCCCTCTTCCCAGTTTCCTCTCTGCACACATGCTGTCCAACCCCCCTCCCCTTTTCCTCTATGAGGGTGCTCCCCCACCCACCCACTCTCTTCCTCCTCACCGCTCTGGCATCCCCCTATGCTGGGGCATCAAGCCTCCACAGGACCAAAGGCCTCCCCTCCCACTGATGCCAGATAAGGCAATGCTCTGCTACACATGAAGCTGGAGCCATGGACTCATCCATGTGTACTCTTTGGTTGGTGGTTTAGTCCCTGGGAGCTCTGGGAGTTCATGTTGGTTGATATTGTTGTTCTTCCTATGAGGTTGTAATCCCCTTCAGCTCCTTCAGTCCTTTCCCTAACTCTTTCATTGGGGTCCCTGAGCTCAGTCAGATGGTTGGCAGTATCTACATCTGCATTGATCAAGTGCTCTCAGAACCTCTCAGAGGACTGCTATACCAGGCTCCTGTAAGCAAGCACTTGTTGACATCAGCAATAGTGTGTGGGTTTGGTGTCTGCAGATGGGATGATCCCTAGGTGGGGTGATCTTTGGATGGCCTTTCCTTCAGTCTCTGCTTCATGTTTTTTGTCCCTGTGTTTCCTTTAGACAGGAACAGTTCTGGGTTAAAAATTCTGAGCTAGGTGGGTGGCCCCATCTGTCAACGGAGGTCTGTACCTTCTACTGGAGGTAGTCTCTACAGGCTCTATCTCTCCTTTGTTGGATAAGGCAATGTTTCTTAGGAGATAACCTTTTCTTCTCAGATCAGTTCAAGCTCTCTGGGCATATCCTTGTATTACACTAAATACTTTCTGGAAGAGAAAAATGAAACCTAACAAAACCTACAAAACAACAACAAAAAAGACTACTTGCTGATTGATCCCATGGTCAGTCAGCTGAATTCAATATTGAAAGGCATAACTCATGTTGCAGGCTGCCCTGTGTACTATATAGCTCTTAAGGAACACAAATCCATTTTAAGATTATTTATCTGCCAAATTTTCCACAATGTATAGGGTTAGGAATTATAAGAGAATTTGGAGTTACATAAAAACAACAACAAAACAAAACATAAGAAAACAAACAAACAGAAAAGTGATCTCTTGTGGAGCCAGTTTTCTCCTTTCTCCCCTTTCCCTCCAGTTCCCTGTATTCTTTCCTCCTCTCCTCCCCTGCCTTCCTCCCCCACTCTCTTCTTCTCTTTTCTCTATTAGGGCAGACTCTCTCCTCGTCTCTCATGCTGGCCTCCTTAGTCCCTCTTTCTCATTTTCTACGAATGTGGGATTTTCCTTCTGCACTAAAATCTTGGTGAACATTTTTACATTTGGGGTATTATTCTGACTAGAAGCAGCATGGTGGTGGAAGATTTCCACAGACACTTTACTTTCTCAGACTTTGCTTACACAGTTGACCAGATGCAGGGAGAATATAAAACCTTGGACTCTTGAATATCCTGAGCTTGGTATTAACATTTGACCTTTATTCCTTAAAAGAGACTTGAGCAATATTTGTTAAAACACATTAAAAAGAATAATAATTAAAAAAAACGCTTCCAGTAAATTTATTTGGGACTCCTTCCATATCTGCCACTGGCCTCCTAACTCTCATCCTAGTGAACCAATGGTGCTTCCTCACCAGTCTACACCTCAGCAAAGACTTAAGCTCACAGGGTTTCAGAGATCTATAATAAGAGAATATCTGACCCTCTTGCTTCTCTATTCCAGTGTCCCAGATATTTGAAAAGAACATCTTTTGAGTAGCCCAGTGGCCTACATCTGCAATGTCTGCACTTCACAGGCTGAAGCAAGGGTATTGTGCATTTCAGACAAACAAATCTGGGCTACAATGTAAGACTTCATCTCAGAAACATGAGAAATACAGTAATTTACTTGTCCTGAGTTTTGCCTTTCTTGGTAAATCATTTATTTACTTCTACTCTTATGTCACTAATATTCACTCTGAGACTCATTGATCTATTCAAACAAAACAAACCCACAAGAATGGACGTAAGACCAATGCCTGATAAGTGTATGATAAGTCATTGGGGCCATTGTGAACATGGTTTCCAAAATTCGTCTTGAATGAAAGGATCTATTCATTGAGCAACATGACACCTTTGATGTTGAAGGCATTTTAAAAGGTTTTATAACCTATTTTAAAAGGACACATTCATGCCTGTGAAATGAAGGTGGGTGGAGACCTCTGCCTGGGCCACCAGGAGTCCATAGCCAACGAGCACCAGGAGAAAGCTACCCTCCCAGGAGCGTGGAAAAGCTGTGAGTGGGGTTAAGGGGAGCAATACTGCTCACTGAGACCCGCCTGGAACGGACAGGATACAGGGCCTGAGGAGAACTCGGGGACAGGAAACCTCTGAATCTTCTGTTTTCCATGCTCCGCGGGGGCCACCAGGGGTCCATGCCTGAGGACCTCAGCCTGGGCCACAGGGCTCCAGGAGAGAGCGGATATCCCAAGAGTGCTGACACACCTTTGAGTACAGGCAAAACCACCACTTCTGCTCCAGAGAAGGGGATGTAGGGGTGGTGAGCTGGGATTGGGGAGCACTCTTTCAGAGGCAAAGGGGAGGGGGTAGGGGGTGAAGAACTCTTAGATTGGGGACTGGGAAGGAGACAACACTTGGAACGTAAATAAATAAAACAATTTAAAACAATAATAAAAAAGAAAAAGGTCAAAAGCAACCAGGAATTTCCCCCCTGAAGAATTAGTCAAATGGTCAGGGAAGAAGGCTTTGGAAGAAGTTGGAAGGCTCATGTGAAACAATGTTGAGGGATGCCAGGAAGGAAAGACAGTCTTTCCGAGAAAAGACTTAAATATCCAGTTTGCAGATGGCACCTTCTCCTCCCCTCTCCATGGCTACACCTCCAGTAAGACCGAAGAATCCAACGGATTGGGAGGAGAATAGCTAAATATAGCCCTTGAAGACAATGTTTCCACGTGTGTGTGCTTTACTTTTTCACTCTGTCCCAGTGCCTCAAATCCTTGCTGCAGGTTCCATTTCAAATGACAGTCAGTTAGACTCCAATAAAAGCATGCTCTACCAACACTAACAGTAAGTCTGAATAAGATCTGCCAGCTAGTTTTCAAAACTTCTGGATCTTGTCTTTGCAAGACCAGAGATGCAATTTCTGTGAGCATCAGAATACCTGCTAGGAACAGAACATTTCTCAAAGTGCAAAATACAAGTTTCTCCCACACAGAGGTCAGGTGGGTACAGACACTGTTCAAAAACTTATTTACTTAATTTTAAAAATGATTTTACATGTACAGATGCTTTTTCTGCATGCCTGTATGTTTTTCATGCATGTGACTGGTGTCTGTGGATTGCAGTAAAAGAAGTTTTGTGCCATGGCCCCAGACTTACAGACAGCGATGTGTTGAGATGAGGGTGCTGAGAACTGACCACAGGCCTTCTCCAAGAGTAGGTGGTGTGATTAACTTCTGAACCGTCCTTTTGCCCCAGGAACGTGCATTTTAGCAGACTCCCATGGAGCATGTGCAAGAGAAATCAAGGCATTACATAATTATCTGTGGCCAGTAGGTGATATTAGGCAGGGAGGAAGGAAGGAAAGCTGCAGCTGTCTACTACCCAGGCACTATTTGAGACATATGAACATCAGTGTGTCAGCTGGCTCGGAGGCAAATGGCATGAGCGTGCTGAGCAATACTCTAGTATCTTAAATAATCAAAGCAAGGGCAGAGTTCAAGCAGTATAAATCCTTGGGACTCATTTCCAAGTGCTAACATACACAAGCTAGATTTACAGTAAACCATGATTGGCCTTTGGCTCATGATAAACACGCACGGGATACTTATCATTAATTGTGAGGATAAGCAGGAGCCAATGGCTGTGGGGTCACACTGGCCACAGAGCCAAGAGTTGACCAATGAGAGCCAGCACAGACAGTTCTTCTGTAACTTCTAAAACAGTAAG
>JAPYYD010005527.1:0-12032 GCA_028551405.1 Uromys caudimaculatus | reverse complement strand
CCCTGGGATTCAGGGGGGTTTCTAGGCCCGCCTACCTCGGTCCGTGTGTCTCACGGGTTCGGGGCGGCACCTGGTGAGCTGTGGGGCGTGTCCTTGGCCCTCTGCTGGGTCCTGCGATCTGCTGAGAGGGATCTTTGTCCCGGAGCCGATTAGCTGTGGGGCCCTGTGGCCCAAGCTCATTTTAACTATTCTTGCTACCTGTATCTTTTAGGAATCTCCCAAATGACACAATTTTAAAAGTGACCTCAGGTTTGTGTTTCTCCTAGGGATTTAGCAAAACATTTTTTTTTTTTTTTTGGAAAGGAGAACAACCCTTCAAGTAACAGTCAACATGATGACAGATGACCTCTGCTCACAACACATCCAGAAATTCTTCAGTCAGCAGAAAAAGCAGAGGGTGATCAGATACCGAGAATTTCTGATAATACAATGGTCAGATGGAGAAGGTATAGAATTTAAGGACCAGATGCTTCAGAACAAAAGGAGAATCTGAACATATGAAAGGAGAGTAAGATACTGTAAAAATGTGAGGCAGATTTGAAAAGAACAATGTGGGATTTTTAGAAATGAGCAATAAAAGTCATGGATGCTTTAAGAAGCAAAAAGCACGTTCAGGCTCATTTGAGCTAAAGAGAGGATTAGCAATAGGAAAGAAAGATTTAAAAAATTAAAATCTAGCACAGAACTAACTAGACAATAGGAAAGAATTGGTAAATGAGCAAGAAATGAAAGTGGCTCACCAGGTCGGGATCGTCCCAGAAGAAGAGGAGATGGAAAGGAGCTGAATGCTGGATCTTCGGGCTGAAGGATCCATTTCCTCGGCAATACCCATGTTCCAGTTTCCTTATCTGCAGAGCAGGGCTAACTGTGGTTGTTAACTACTGGTCCATCTATAACTCTAGCATCTTGGAGGCTGAGGCAGGGGGGTTGCTCTATGTTTGAAATCAGTCTCAGATTATGAGGGTCCAAAATTCGCTGAAGGAAGACCTCAGACTCAAATAGTATGCAAAAGCAAAGAGCGTTTATTCAGCTGAATTTCCTGCATGCCGGGGTCTCTTCATTCAGGAATGGAGACACCTAGTGGGCCCACAGGCCTAGATTTTATTGTCAGTAAGGGAATTCCAGGGAGAGGTATGTGCTCTTTTACCTTAATTGGTTAGCTCTATCTCTAGGTGTCTGACTAATTCTACAATTGGTTAGGCTCTGGAGACCTCCTTGGTGGGGGATTGCTTATTCATTCTAGCTACCTATTCTTACTCCATGTTACAGATGACAAGGTGTTCTCAGATTGGCTGCCCATGGCTGTGATTGATCACAGGTTCCTGGATCCTGGTTCTCATTTCTGGAAAACAGAAACTTAGGCCTAGTCTCTCTAACTGCCTGAGTGCAGCCTGTCATGGAGTCATGACAGGCTCTGGCTTTGGCTAACTCAGTCCTCTCAAAATATAGCAATTTCCTGGTTAGTCTGGACGACAAAGAGAGACTGACACAAAGACAATCAAGCTACTTTGAGAATATTCTCTATTGAACTGGTGTGTTAAAATCCCAGTGGAGTCATCCTCCAGAACTTAGCCAGTATCAGAGTGGTGGACTTAGTTCTGCCCTCCCTGTGTTTCTAGTCATTTGTATCTGCTCTTTGGAGAACGCTGTATGTGAGGCTGGACACTGGTGGTGGATTGGTGGTTGTAACAGGCAGACAGCATAGAGACTACCTTAGCAACCCAGGACTCCTCTTGGCTTGGGCTAGACATGTACCTCTCTCTAAATAATGCACCTAGCAACCTGTTAGCCTCCTAGCACCCCATCAGCAGTGAGCTGCATTTATACCTGCTTTAAGCAATGGAAATAATGACTGTACTCCCCTTAGCAGTCCCTTGACAGCACCGTGCTGCAGCGACTCACATACCTCCTGGAGCACACTCTGGGAACTATGGGCAATGGGCCCCTGTCTGGTTTTGGGTGTGTACATAATAAGACAGACTGTATCCTCAAAGTGAACTCTTAGAGAAAATCCTCTATTTACCATCTCATGCCTTATGCACACTTGGGTGTGAATATGATTGAAACCAGATGCATATGGGAAGGGACACACACATTGAGAAGAAGCCTAGATAATCCAAACCTGTCAATCAAAACAGAGAGTTGTCCAAACTGAGCTTCTAGTGACCAAGCGTCTCCTTTCTCTTGAACCCCATAAAAGGAAGCTCCATACAGTAACTGCGGTCCTTGCATATCTTTACTCCTGAGATCTGCTGTGAATCTTGACAGTGTATCACGGCTATGCTTCACATAAAGTTTCTCTGCTACTTTGCAACCTGTACGCATATTTATTTCATGCATGAAAAAGACACTAGGAGCTTGGAAACATCTGACACAGACCTTGGACCCCCACAGCATAACTTATGATCAGATTCAATTGCCTTAGCGCTTACACAATTGCTCACACTTGCCGGGCAGTGGTGGCACATGCCTTTAATCCCAGCACTTGGGAGGCAGAGGCAGGCGAATTTCTGAGTTCCAGGCCAGCCTGGTCTACAGAGTGAGTTCCAGGACAGCCAGGGCTACGAAGAGAAAACCTGTCTCGAAAAACAAACAAACAAAAAAAACAAAAAACAAACAAACAAAAAAAAACAAAAAACAAAAAAAACCCAAAAAAACAAAAAACAAAAAAACCCAAAAAAACCCCAATTACTCACACTCAGTGCTTCGAACTGCAGTTTTAGCGTGTTATATGTTCAGAAAATTTCCTTCTACTTGGATTTTAAATTGGCATGAACTTCTTTTTAAATTAAAAAATATTTAAAAATGGACTGATTTGTAGTTTTATTCTTTATTATTGAGAGCAAGCCTCTTCTGCTCCATCTTGGCAAGGCCCCCACAGTGGCTCTACTACAAACAAAAATGTCCAGATTCTTTGGCGCTCTTCTCACCAAGAAGTGAAGTTTGTTTTTCTTCTCCGTGTATGGGAGGGCCGTGAGGCTGTGTTGAGCAATGAAGGATAGCAAAGTGACTCTGACTGAGCTCTGAATGGTGAGGCCATTTCTATGTTGTTTGCTAGGAGTCTCAAGCTTGGAGTCTCACTGCATAAGAAGTCCCACTACTTCAGAGGCCAGTGTGCTGTGAGGGAGCAAAGCCACACGGGAAGACTGTATTTCCATACTCTGTTGGCTGCTCCATTGTGAGCCACCACAGCTATGCTGCAGCCATGAGTGATCACATGTCTGCAAGATTCCAGCCTTTCGATGTTCAGTCCCGTCTTAGGATTCACATTTCTCAGCTGAGCCGTGGGCACTGTTGAGCAGAGATTACTTATCTAGCAGACTCAGAGAATGCATCTGCTGTCTAGATGATTTTTGTTTTGGCAGTTCTGGCCATTGAATCTAGAACCTCATGTATGTGAGGGAAGCACCCAACCACTGAGCTATACTTCTATCTAAAATGATTGTTTTAAGTATGATATTTGAGATCACTCATTTGCAGTCATAATTGCAGTACTCATATCTTTAGATAGATTAGCAGATAGACAAATAAATGAACAAAATATATTGGAAAGGAGATAAGGGAACACAAGGGTGAAGGGGAACAAGAGGGCCATGGAGTTGGAGGAGAATAGTGGAGGGTCAGCTCTAACCAAGTCAGCAACAAGGCCGTAAAGAAACAAATTACTTTGCATGCTGATTAAAAATAAATGCAATTTTTCAAAAAGGCATTGAGTAATGTCACAAAGGACTAGATCTGAGACAATGCATAAGAGCCATCTCCTGAGACAGAGTCACAGGACAGAAAGTAGTGGTTGTCTGGGCTGTTGTGGAGATGGGGATGGAGATATGAAATGATATCAGGTATCCTGCATATCAGATATTTACATTACAATTCCTAACAGCAGCAAAATTACAGTTATAAAGTAGCAATGAAATAATTTTATGCTTGGGGGTCACCACAATGCTAGGGACTATACTAAAGGGTCACAGCATTAGGAAGTCTGAGGACCACTGCTTTAGGAGATTAGAGCTGTTTGTTGAAATAAACATTAAGAAACTATAGGGCTGGGGCCATCACTCAGTTGGTGGAGTGTCTGCAGAGCATATACAAAATCCATTTTGAACTCACAACACAGCATGTGTCCCAGTTTTGCTTCTAGATGCGATGATAATATAAGTTGACAAAAACAGCATGGGAGGGGGAGTTCATTCACCTCATAATTCCAGGTTACAGTTCATCATCAGGGAAGCCAAGGCCACAGGACCTGAAATAAGCTAGTCACATCACATCTGCTGTCAAAGGCAGAGCAACATGAAGGCAAGCACACTTTCTTGCTTGTTCAGGCTCAGTTTGAATTTTCACTATTAAATATTTAAGAACCTCTTGCCTAAGGGATGGTACTGCCCATAGTGGATCAAGTCTTCTCACATTAATGAATTCAATAGAGGCAATCCCTCACAAACAGGCCTACAGACCAACCCAAATTAGACAGTTCCTTACTGAGACTCAGTTCTCAGGAAATTCTAGGTTGTATCAGGTTGACAATTATAACTAACCATCACAGCCTAAAAACAGGCATGACAGAACTCAGGATGTTTGAGTTCAGCCTGGGCTACATGTGACACTGAGATTTTTCTGCTATCATCTGTTTGCTTTCCCAGCTGCAATGTGCCCCTATTTGGGTCAGACATTTGGGTATAAGCTCAGATATGCTTTCCTCACCTGGGCACAGACAACACATTTCCTCTTCAGATCGTTTGCATGCAGGCAGTCCTTTGAACTTTACAATACCGATGTTTGCAGCTCATTCTCTTCCTATCTCAACGCAAAACATCTCGCTAAGATAGGGTTCAAGCTGAAAACTGAAGAATCACCTCTGGGTCATAAATTTTGCACAACGGTGTTTTTCATCTTTGAATTTGTGTTTTCCAATTTACTGAATTTTATAGTTCTCCCCTTGAAATATAGCTCAAATGCCAGCAAATTGGAACCTCTTGTTTCTATACTCAACAGAGAGAAGCACTTATTGACTTGGAACTGTTGGCTGTGTGGCCTGTTTTTATTGTGTAGATATCAAAGCTTTTAATTTTCTTCCTGCAGCGCTGTGAGTCCCAACCTGTTTTGAATTACAGGGCTTTCCAGTCATTTACTCCATTTCACAACAGCCTCCCTTCTCCAGAGAACTGTCAAAACTACTGAGAATGAAAAGCCCTGAGATTCATTCCTTTTAGAGACTTGGGCCCTGACTTGAAATAAGCCGAGAAACTGCTGCTCATGTGCGAATCTTGAATTTGATGCTTTTCTTGCTGCAAAAGTTAATTTGCTGCAGTTAAAAAAGCCATTCTTATCAGCTACTTCCCCTAAGTATATCTCACCGGCACCAGCTCAGTGAGTGCAGACAACCATAACTCTCATTTCCCCACCAGTAGCCTGAAGACATGCTTGCCCTTTCTGTAGGACACCCAGTGTATTTTTGAAGGTTCTTTGCACCTTGAGTTGTTTATATATCCTCAAGGACTTATTTGGTTCAAAGGATAACCCTCTGTTAAAAGCCAAAGAAGAAAAGTGTTGTCTGGCTGGCCGCTGTGGCAATGACTGTAGACATCTCATGGTATCTAGGCAGTTTTACTCTGAGCTTTACCAATGGGCCTGAAAATTTAGACGACACAAATTTGAAATTCGACAGTCATACTCTTTGCTTTTGCTTCGTCCTATTTTGGAGATATGTGTGTCTGTATATGCATTTTGATATGTATAAGCATATGTGTGTGTATGTCCATGTGTTTCCAAGTGCACGTAGAAGTCTGAGGTTAATGTCCAGTCTCACCCTCTATTGGTTTTCTTCCTTATTCATTGAGGTAGGGTCTCTCAGTCAAACTCAGAACTTGCTGATATGGCCTATCCTGCTCGGCAGCTTGCTCTGGGGGATCCCTTGTTTCTACCTTCTGAGGCTAGTATTACAGGCAGGCCTGGCATTTACATGAATTTTAGAATTCTGGGTACACTGCCAAGTCATGTCTCCATTCCTCATAGTTCTATTCTTTTAGCTTAGATTAGTGCATGTCAGCCAGTGCTAATGTCCCCACTCCCCGGCCATTTGACAAAGTCTGCAGGCCTTTTTGGTTGTAATAGTCAGGGGGTAGGCATGCTAATAGCATCTTGTGAATAGAAACCAGGTTGCTGTTAAACATCTCACAGTGGATAGGAAAGTCTCTTGCTTGAAGTCTCAATACTCAAAGCCATGTTCTGGCCCCACATGTCAGTAGCACTGGCTGAGAACTTTCTCCAGTGTGGTTTACCCTAGCATGACCATTTCTGTTTCCAGCACTGGGGGAGGTTAGGTCTCAGTTCCAGCTGCAGTGCCCACACCACAAGTCCTCACAAGTCCCTGAGTTGCAACATCCTGTTTCTCATGTCATAATGCTTTCCATGATGCCAAGCATCTGTTTGGCTGATCCATCTCAGCTTGAGCCATCCAAGGTAGTCACTGAGGTCCTGATGCTGATGATAACCATCCGTACAGTCTCTGAGTCTGTTTCCTTAGGAGGTTCTTGATGTCATTTACAGACTTACTTAATGTATATTAAGGACTATAAGAGATTCTTGGGAATTTGGAGAGCATTAGTTATGTCAGACAATTCTGTAATACCTCAATTTCTCCAAGCATCTGGGCACCCAACATAGTTTGAGACAGTTGCCTGAAGGAATCTTTACTGAAACAAGATCATATCCAAAGACACTTTCTGGGCTCACTAGACAGAGGGATAGCTAAGAATCCCCTTTGATAGCCGGGCAGTGGTGGTGCACACCTTTAATCCCAGCACTTGGGAGGCAGAGGCAGGTGGATTTTTGAGTTTGAGGCCAGTTTGGTCTACAGAGTGAGTTCCAGGACAGCCAGGGCTACACAGAGAAACCCTGTCTTGAAAAACCAAAACAAACAAACAAACAAAAAATCCCCTTTGATTTAAAAATGTGTCTTTTTTTTTCTGAGTATTCATTTATCATTTTCTTATGTCCAGTGATGCTAGCAACTGTATCGTATCCCCCTCTCCCCTAGAGCACTAAGTGCCAAAATGTTTAAGAATCAGGCAATTAGCTAGAGTTGGTTTAAGAAGAACCACTTTACTGTTTCTAGAACTTTGCAGCTACAACCACAGCTCCCTGTGAGGCAAAGTGCAAGTAGACCTCTATACTACAGGCCCCAATCCAACAGAGAACATAGTGTCAGAACAAAGAAGAGTCTACATGTCCTGATTTCTGTTAAACTTGAAAGTTGGATTCTAAATCCCCTAGGTGGAGATACATGTGAGATACATACATGCCTCTGACCTCAGTTCCTAATGATCTTTGGAAATCATTGCAGATTTTTAGGAACTGGCTAGTTGCTATATCGAGATTAAAAGACATCTAAAAATGGGTATCTTTGTGTGTTCTTTCTATTAGGGGAGAAGACAAAACAATATCTAGCTATCATCATGTACTGGTGTGCTCTCTTAGGCTTTGATTCCAAGGGGGATATCCTTGAGAGGCTTCCTCTGGGCAGGAGGAAACTATATGCCATTCATCCAGGATTAGGCAGGCAGGGAACACTTGAGGCTTCTGTAAACTTCATGTGGGTAGTCAGGTCTAGGGGGCTTCTAGATTCCTAATATGTAGCTGTGAGTTAGTGACACAGAGAGTCATTTCCTCTCTTTCTCTCTTCCATATTAGGACTTCAACTCTCAAGATCCCAGCATCATCTCATCTGTGAAGTGGGGAATTACAGAAAGAATTTGAACCATGGTAAAAGGAAAGAAAATTTCAGGCATCGGAATGGCGATGTATGCGAAAGCTGCTAAAATCCTCAATGGTTGAGTTGATTCTTGAAACAAAATATGTGAGAGATGGTGTAACCTTCTACCTTTGTATT
The DNA here is from genome assembly GCA_028551405.1 of Uromys caudimaculatus. Lineage (NCBI taxonomy): Eukaryota > Metazoa > Chordata > Mammalia > Rodentia > Muridae > Uromys > Uromys caudimaculatus. Next base: position 4,141 of record JAPYYD010005527.1, on the reverse strand, counting down.
TAGAGTCTCTCTCTTCACCAACAACCTGGGTTATTTTGGCATGGCGTCCCGAGCTCACTCACACATTCTTTAAGATACTGATATGACCATATCGTCTGAGTGCTCTCCTAATGCGAATTTTCTTTAACACCGGGAAAGGGTTACATCATAATCCAGGCTTTCTTCTGTATCCTTTCTGTCCTTCCTACTTCTATTACAGTTGGTGACTCATTTGTCTTCCCACAGGGCTCTCATTATTCAGGGGATTTCCTGGTACTGAGTCAAATACTCAGTGAAAATTCTGAATGATGAGGAAACAGACCGTGATGGAAAGAAATCTTCATTAGGTCCCCATTTGACAACAAAAACCTTATGACTTATGACCGAGAGTCTGAAAAATAATGTGCACTTAGGTCAGGTATGTTGATCTGGAGAGATATGAAGGTTATCATTAATTAATAGGAAGGGTCCCTCAGACAAGTGTGGGGTCTTTAACAGATGGGGCATTTGAGATAAGACTGAACCTCTAGCTTCAAGACTAAGATCTTCCATTTGCTAGTAGAACAAGCAAGCAAGCAGGTTTTGGCTTTAATTCTACTTTTGAATTAAAGTTTATCTGCCCACCTGTCAATCTGTTCATCTTACATCTATTTAGTCCTTGGCATGTGGCAGGTAGAGTGTAAAGTATTGGGGATTTAAAGAAGACACAGATAAAACCTGTACCCTTGATTGTTTATCATCTAGTAGATGTTGAAGCCTTTCTCCATATTTATCTGATCATGTTTTGTGGTAAGGCACTCTGAAACTGCCTGGCTGTCACTTTCAATTACTTCTTAATTGCAGTGTATCAGGAAATGTCGTTTTCAGATATGTGCCAGGCAGTGGGAGGGAAGAACCATACGAAAGCCAGAATTCTGATCTTGACTCCAGTCCTATGAGAGAGACAGCCGGTTAGCATCTCTCCCATGGTATGGAGTGGGCAGATTAAGCTGAGCTCAGAAGTCTGTCTCATCCCATGCCTATATTTTACAAAAATCTTAGAAAACACATTCTGCGGTTGCGTCGTTGTTTTGACTGACCACTAGAGGTCAGTACGTTAAAAAGTAAGCGGGCCAAGTTACATTCTGTTACCCTCAAAGTAAGCCTTGAAGCTAACGCAGAATAACAACTTTTGAAAATCCCATTTAGGTTAGGGAGAAACATTCCCAAAAGAACAGTGTTCTTTCTGACATGTTGGAGTTTAGACTTGACAGACCCTGCTTGTTGCTGACTGAGTGCTCTCATAGAGTGCTCACTGTACTTCATTACACAACCTCCTCCGTGTGAGAGATGAACAGAAGCTATGGTCCTTGCTGCTGGGGGACTCACGGTTTTTATTTTATTATTTTATTTTATTTATTTGCAATCCAGCCATTGCCCCCCCCCCCAGGTCCCCTCTCCCACAGTTCCTCAACCCATTTCCCCCCCTCTCTGAGAGGATGCTCCTCCCCTCACCAGACCTCCCCACTCCCTGTGACCTCAAGTCTCTCGAGGATTAGATACATCTCTCACTGAGACCAGACCAGGCAGTCCGCTGTATATATGTTCTGGGGGTCTCAGACCAGCTCGTGTATGTGGCCTAGTTGGTGGTTCAGTGTCTGGGAGCTCCCTGGCTCTGGGTTAGGTGAGACTGCTGGTCTTCCTATGGGGTCCTCTCCCCTTCAGCTTTTTCAATTCTTCCCCTAATTCAACCATGGGGTCCACAGCTTCAGTCCGATGGTTGGGTGTAAGTATCTGCATCTGTCTCAGTCAGCTGCTGGTAGGGCCTCTCAGAGGACAGCCATGCTAAGCTCCTGTCAGCACATCATAGCATGGGTGTCAGGCCTTGCTTCTCCCCTCACCCGCCTGAGATGGATCCCAAGTTGCCCTGGTCACTGGACTGGCTTTCCTTTAGTCTCTTCTCCATTTTTGTCCCTGCAGTTCTTTTAGACAGGAACAGTTCTGGGTCAGAGATTTTGACTGTGGGATGGCAACCCCATCCCTCCACTTGAGGCCTTGTCTATCTACTGGAGGTGGACTCTTCAAGTTCCCTCTCCCCACTGTTGGGCTAAGGCCAACCCTGTTGAGTCCTGAGAGTCTCTCAGCTCCCAGGTCTCTGGTACTTTCCAGAGGGTCCCCCCCCCCCACCTCCCACCCCAGGGGCTGCATATTTTCATTCATTCTGCTGACCCTCTGGGCTTCTCTCTTGTTCCCCCCATACTTGATCCTGTTCGCCTTTTCCCCTCCCCCTCTCCTGCCCAAGTCCCTCCCTCCTTCTACCCCCCATCATTATTTTCTTCCCCCTCCTAAGTGGGATTGAAGCATCTTCACTTTCTGCTTGTTAAACTTCTTATGGTCTGTGGGTTGTACAATGGGTATTTTGTACTTTTTGGCTAATATTCACGTATTAGTGAGTACATACCATATATGTCCTTTTGGGTCTGGGTTACCTCACTCAGGATATTTTCTAGTTCCATCCATTTGCCTGCAAAATTCTTGATGTCCTTGTTCTTGTTAGCTGAATAGTATTCCGTTGTGTGAATGAAACACATTTTCTGTATCCATTCTTCAGTTGAGGGATATCTGGTTTGTTTCCAGGTTCTGGCTATGAACATAGTGGAGCACGTGTCCTTGTGGCATGGTGAGGTATCTTTTGAGTATATTCCCAACAGTGGTATAGCTGGGTCTTCAGGTAGATCGATGTCCAATTTTCTGAGGAACTGCCAAACTGATTTCCAGAGTGGTTGTACCAGCTTGCAGTCCCACCAGCAATGGAGGAGTGTTTCTCTTTCTCAACATCCTCACCAGCATGTGCTGTCACCTGAGTTTTCATCTTAGCCATTCTGACTGGTGTGAGGTGGAATCTCAGGGTCGTATTGATTTGCATTTCCCTGATGACTAAGGACTTTCAACATTTTTTTAAGTGCTTGTCAGCCAGTCAAGATACTTCTGTTGTGAATTCTCTGTTTAGCTCTGTACCTGATTTTTAATTTTTTTTTTTTTTTTTTGGTGGGGTTAACTTCTTAACTTCTTTAGTCCTCTATGGGATGTGGGGTTAGTGAAGTTTTTTTTCCCCAATCTATAGGTTGCTGTTTTGTCCTATTGACAGTGTCCTTTGCCTTACAGAAGCTTTCCAGTTTCATGAGGTCCCATTATCAACTCTTGATCTTAGAGTCTGAGTCATTGGAATTGTGTTGAGGAAATCTCCCCCTGTGCCAATGAGTTCAAGGCTCTTTCCCATTTTCTCTTCTATTAGATTCAGTGTATCTGGTTTTATATTGAGGTCCTTGATCCACTTGGACTTGAGCTTTGTGCAAGGTGATAAATATGGATCTATTTTCAAATTTCTATATATAGACTGCCAGTTAGACCAGCACCATTTTTTGAAGATGCTTTCTTTTTTTTGATTATATGATTTTGGCTTCTTTGTTAAAGATCAAGTGACCATAGGTGTGTAGGTTTATTTCTGGGTCTTCAATTCTATTCCATTGATCTACCTGCCTGTCACTGTACCAATACCATGCAGTTTTTTATCACTATTGCTCTGTCGTACAGCTTGAGGTCAAGGATGCTGATTCCCCTAGAAGTTCTTTTATTGTTGAGAATTGTTTTAGCTATCCTGGGTTTTTGTTTTTCCATATGAAATTGAGAATTGCTCTTTCCATGTCTGTGAAGAATTGTATTGGAATTTTGATGGGGATTGTGTTGAATCTGTAGATTGCTTTTGGTAGAATGGCCATTTTTACTATGTTAATCTACCAATCCCTGAGCATGGGAGATCTTTCCATCTTCTGAGGTTTTCTTCGATTTCATTATTATTATTATTATTATTATTATTATTATTATTATTATTTTTGATACTTTATTTACATTTCCAATGTTTCCCCCTTTTTAGGTCTCCTCTTTGGAAACCACCTATCCCCTCCCGCTCCCCACCTCTATGAGGGAATTCCACCTCCCACCCACCCACCCAGCCACTCCCATATTCCCACCTTGACATTCCCCTTTACTGGGGCCTCTCCTCTCCCTGATGGCCAACAAGGCCCTCCTCTGCCACAGGTGTGGTTCGAACCATGGGTCCCTCGATGTGTATTCTTTGGTTGGTGGTCCAGCCTCCAGGAGGATGGGGGGAGGCTGTCGGGTC
>JAPYYD010005526.1:0-12032 GCA_028551405.1 Uromys caudimaculatus | reverse complement strand
GCCAGGGGACAGAACATTCTTAAATCAACAAAACAAAGCAAGAATATCATCACCTTGAAAAGAGAACATCTCAATACTAATTACAATTTTCTGTAGCATGGAAACAAGGGGAAATTTTGCACAAGTTGATGATACAAACTTACCAAAAATATGCTCTCAAAATTGTACATTTCTACCTAAAATGCACTGACTGTAGAAACCCTACATGTGTGAAGCTTAAGAAAAATTTGAACTTATTTCTACTTTAGCCTTATATGTGAATCTTCCTAACTCAGCCTAGAAGGAGCTGGATGACAGACATGTGCCCTCACTCAGTTCTATAGGAATAATTGTACATTCTACAGAAGACATTGGAAGCATAAATACAATCCAAGTACAAGATACCAAACTGGAGCATGCAGTCCATCAAGAAAGATAACTGAGGATGGAGAGGAAGGAACGAGGGATGGATGTTCTTGAGAAGTGGTAGGGAACCACAGCTGCTCTGTGCCTGACCTGTGTTCAGCCCCATCCTTGAAAGGGCCTATAAGTCAACCATTTCTTCTTCCCTGCAAGTTTGATTTTGCTCTATATAATTCTGAACATTTTGGTGTATCTGAGGTATTTGGAATCTGAAACTCATACCTCTGATTATCACTCTATCAAAGAATAGAAAGATCTCAGCTTGTGACACTGCTGTAACAGTGTGTACAGAGTAACTAAAAAGAGAATAAAAAGTGATATGTCTGCTTTTTCGTTAATAAACAAAAGTATTCCTTCACGTTTTCAGGAACTCACACTGGGATTTACTACTTTCTAGCCCCACTAACCTGTCATCCCTCTTCCTTCCTCTGCAACTTTATTTCCACGAGGAGACTTCCTCTTCTGATGGACAACTGTTTTTACCATGTTGCATTAGATGTTGGGGATATTTATGACAATTAAAATACTTTCTTCTAGAATGAAAGTATGGTTCCTAATGCACAAGCGTCATTTTCTTAGGATTTTGTTTCTCTAGAACATTTGGTGTTTTTTTTTTTTTTTTGGACTCTAATTTGTCTGTTAGTTTTCAAGGTTTCAGAATTCTTCTTCCATAGACTAAATAATAATAAGAAAAATTCCTAATGGTTTCTCATTTCTTTATTCTCAAGAATTTTTTTTTTTGTATAAACCCTCATTGTTCTACTCTGCTCATCTGGTTTTTTTGTAAATAGCTAGTAACTAAAAGTAGAAGTAATGTTATAATTTTTTGTTTTTTAATTTCAAAGTTTAATTGCTTTGTTTTTTAAACTTAGTTTTGAACGATATTGTACCAAATAAAAGTCTTTTCTCCCTTCTCCATAACCAAGCCTAGATGAAATGGAATATTACAGTTTTCCATAGAAGTTAGTGGAATATATCTAATTTTTAAACTTTAAAATGAGTAAAAAGAAACGTGATTTTAGACAATTAAAACACTTACCTCTGTGACCAGCTTCTCTGAGCCCTTGATTCTTCTCAGGCCTCACTTGGTTCTGCAACCCTGAAGACTTATGAACTCTCACAGCTGAGTGAGTGACTGCCTGCTCACTCATTGTTGGAGAATGTAGAGTATGTTCTCTGTTAAAATATGTCCTTCAGTGATTTCTAAAGAAAAAGTTAAAATCTCCACCGTTAAGTAGGTACCTGGATCTGATGATACATGAGGTTGGGAAAGGCTGGGATCGTACTAACTCACTTAATGATCCAAACACCCTGACGTGGATTGACCCCGATTTCCCTTACGGGAGAGAACACTGTGCAGATTTCTATTAAAATCCTTTAAATTTCTAATTTTCACAGCAATTATTTTTAGGAAATATGGAAAGAAATAAAAATTTACTAAGTCACTGTGATATTGACACAGTCGGTTGTATAAAATATTCAGCATGTAAAAAGTTTAGGTAAAATTAAAACAACAGAAAATTATTGAAAAACTTGTAAGCAATCTATTCAAACAACAAGAGTCAAGGCTTTAGGAATAAATAAAACTGTTGCCTTAAAATGATTTACACATTTTGATAAACACATGAATATTAAATGTTCTTTCAGTCTTTTTATTTATACATGACGCCCAGAGTTTCCAAGACACAACCTTGAAAAGAATATTTGAAGGTGAATACTGCAGATCATCCAAGATACATAAATATCTCTTGGGTTGAAGCCCCAATCAGGTGAGATGTCCAACCTCTCCACCCAGCCATAGCCTACACATTCCTCTCCATACTTGGACCTGGTAAATGGATTCAACTAGAAAAGATCCTACTGAGTGAAATAATCCAGACCCAGAAAGGCAATACTGAATATCCTCTCTCACCTGAGGCTGCTGGCTCAAAGTCTTCAGAAATGATTTATAACCTTTAGTAACTCCAGCAACAAGGAAAGTAGAAAGGGGGCATTGCCGGCTGGGGTGAGGGAGCATCAGAGCGAGGCACAGAGGATACAATATGAAGTTTTAATCTCTAATCATTCCATGTACATAATCATGTCACAAATAATATACTCGTATATGATATTGCAAGAAAAGGATATATGAAAATAAATTTTGTCACTATGCAGCAGACATGAGTTAATACCCATGAGGATGCAGTGTGATAATAGATATCAGTGTATTAGTAAATAGTATTTATAACTGACCTTACCCTTGCAATAATACCTGAGAGGAGAGCCAGCAGATAATATGGACAAAATGCTGGACATGTCACAGCATTCTTCTATAGTCTTTTTTTTTTAATTCATGAAGTTTTCTGACATAATTTACTCTCTGCCTTATTTCATGACTAAAGAAGAATCCTTACAGCACAGAATTCTTTTACAAAATTGTTATTTTTTATTATTGCTCTTGGGGTGGCATGATCCAGGCAAAGGTGCATGTGTCCAGAAGACAACTTTGCAATGAGAGTTTTCTCACTCCGTGGTCATGTAGGTGTTAGAGAAATTACCTATTCACGTTGACCTATCTTATCTGTCTCCTATTATGACATCTTTCAGATGGATAATATATAAACATTTGACAAAGTTAAACAGTAATGTACGCCATAGTTCCCTCTACCTTAATTTCCTAGCACACAATGCAAGTCAGGGCACACTCTGAAAGAAAATGAGCAGTACAGAATGACAGTCTTCACATGCTGCCAGAGTTAACCTGATCTAACACAACAAACAGGGCTTCCCCATCAATCCCGCTCTCATGTCACACCATATGAAATTATGTAGAATGTATTTGATCATTTGGTAGAAAAACAATAAAAGCAGCTACTGTTACCTGTGTCTCTATCCTGATGTGACCCTGGTGGAGAGAATTGATCCCCCAGTTAGGGGAAAATTGGCCGTTACTTGTCTTTATACCCCAAGAGGCTCCAAGAGAAAAGGTAAAACTGAATTTACTCTGAGTGATACTCAACGTCACGATTTTCTGCCCCTCCTCTTGACCAAAGTGAAAAGAGGAAATAGCTTAATGAAAGCTGAGTCTTGGTGCAAAGGAGAGAAGCAACATACTATGCCAGATGCTGCAAAACAAATGTTCATGATTGACTGAAGACTGACAAGATGAGCACTCCTGCAGAGGGAACAAAACCAGTGTCCTTAGCAAAACCACTAGGAAAAAGAGGCTGAAACTGCTCTGCTCCTCATTTTGCAATAGGCTATATCTTTACGAGGTTCCTGGGAAGGTTTAATGAGATACACAAATAGCTTTTTGTTTTGTTGTTTCTGAGACAGAGTTTCACTATTTAACCTGACCAATCTGGAACAAACCATATCGACCTAGTTGGCCTCAAAATCATAGAGAGTGCCTGAGTCTGTTTCCCTAGTGCTAGTATTAAATGGTTGAACCACCACATGCAGTTTTAAATAAAGTTTTAACCATAACCTTGGAAGTGGATTATAAGTTGCATTCAACATTAAACATTATTATTTCCAGAGCAATACTCCAATTGCTTAGCATATAAATCTGAGCAGAACACTGAGTCTTCAATCCTGTGTTTTCATGAGGTCATCAAGAGTGTGTCACCTACTTCCAAAGTTTGGACTAATAAGGAATATAGACAGTTTGTCGGTTTCAAGAGAACATTTTTTTGGAGCCTTTGGCCTCCAGAAACTTCTCTAAGACACGAACCAGGATGTTTCCTTGTGTGTATCCCCTAAGAGGCTCCAAGAGGAAAGGCAGAACTGAATTTCCTCCGAGTGACGCTCAACCTCATGATTTTCTGCCCCTTCTCTTGACCAAAGTGAGAAGAGGACATTGCTTAATGAAAGGTGACTCTTACAGCAAAGGAGATAATCAACATACTGTTCCAGATGCTGCAAAACAAATGTCCATAACTGACATTAAAGACAGAGATCATGAACACTCCTGCAGAGAGAACAAAATCATTGTCTTTAGCCAAACCACTGGAAAAAAAAACAAAGTTGCTCTGCTCCTAGTTTGAAAATAGACTCTTGTAAATTTTGTCTTATGTTACTATTTTTTTAAGTTACTTCTTGATTTTGAATTATGCTAATTAAGTGAGAAACAAACACATCTACATCACTGACTCACTGCTGCTCTAGAAAACTCCTATTCTTTGTGGGACCTTGAAACATAGTTTGGTTCCCCGTTGAGCTAAGTCTGGAAACCCAGTGTCCTTGTAGGGAAAGTAGGTGTTTTGCCTGTTCCTGAGCAACAGGCTCGTGTCACAGCCCTCCACAGATTTGTGGCCATCAGTCTTGTAAGGCCAATGTCCCAAGACCCTCCACAGGTAGAGGACATGACCTGTGGTCACATAAGCTAAAGACAGATCTCCATTTTAATGAGGTACCTAAAGGCCTGAGGACTTAGCCAATAAGCTTTCCTTCCCAGACATTTCTCCCTGCAAAAGTTATTTAACCTCAGGCCCAGCCTGAGAAGTGGGGTATGATTTTACTCATCCACTTTCTGCCATAATTATTAATGCCTTAAAAACATGGACTATCTCTTTTCATTGGGATCCAACAGTGGGGAGCCACTGAGAAGACCTAGCCTATAGAGCTGCTGTCTAGTCTCTTGTAGAAGGCCTCTCTGCCCTCTTAGTTGCGGCTGCCACCAAGCCAAGCTCAAAAGATCAGCCGGACTCCTCTTTTGCACCCCGCCCATGGACTAGATCCAACCTGTGGGTCCCCAATCCATTCTCAGCTCTTCTGCAGCTCCCAGCAGAGCATGAGCCTCTGAGAGTCTGAGAACATGATGGCCCAGGCCTCATTGTTTCACAGTCCCAGGGAACCCCCAAGCCAGCTCCTGCTCTCCCACACCTCAGACTGCACTTCCAAAGCCCTGGAGCTGTGTCCTAGGGCTGCCACACAGCAGGAAACTCAACCATTGATAGGTAAGTTAAGCACAGTCAAAACTCCCAAGTCCTGCCTTCCTGAGCAGCTGAGCCCTGTAGCAGAGCAAACACTGGATCTCAAAGCCCAACAATGTCTCCCTCACATGTTGGAGGTTCATGTCACATGCCCACAGAAATATTAATAGTGATTAGATCGCTGTACATATTTATCTCTGCTGGGAGGGTGTTATCCTTACCACAGAGGCTAACTGAATGCACAGGTTACATGTCTTTGTGCTTTCTGCATATTGTTTGCCTCCTTTACCATACTGCAAAAACTGTGAGCAAGAGCTCCAGAGCTATCTGTTCATTTCTATTGCCATAGCATTAGCAGGAAATGAGGGGCCTAGCAGTGTGCTTAATGAAGGAGGAAAGTAATTAGTAGAAACTGAATACAGACTAGGTGTTTCTTTGTTTGGACAGACATAGGAGAAGGCCCATAACTGTAAAGCCAAAATGTAGCAGCTTCCTCTAAACTCTGTACAATTGAGCTCTAAATTTATAGAAAAATGTAAACTGTTAAGGAGCACAATTAGCATTGAAAGATATAGCAACTTCAGATAGACATGATTGACACTTGAATTTTGTTTCTTTGAACAATGTACAGCATAAAACAGGAAGTACTGAGCTTCACATAACCAGGTAATAAAACAGAAAAGTGAAAATGTGAAGAAATTTTTGTTTTCTTGAGTTTTGTCTTCTAAATTCATTTTTTGTGAAAAAACAAACAACAGAAAACACACCTAAACACACACACACACACACAAACACGCACATGCATATATAATCCTTTTCCTGTCCCTTTGCTGTAAAAGATATTATTTGTGAAACCACAACTGCCCACTCCTTTAAGGTGAGACAGACACAATTCTAGTCCCATATTCAAACCCTCTAGTCAGATCCTTAGACCACAAGGCCATTATTGGAAAGCAGCAGGCTGCTCTTCCTGTCCTAGACTGAGATGAGGGACACCTGGGATAGTCACCAGCCCACAGAAAAGGGTAGATCACTTGCTTCACTGGGAAGACTGGCTGGTCCTAATCATGTCTTACCTCTTGATACTTCTGTCTTAAGGTGGAACTTTCACAACCATGAAATATGGTAAACTTCACAGTTCTTAAGAAAACCACAAACAGCTCTACTTTGAGATTTGCTTTGCTTCTATCTACCTGGGCATTTATACTCACAGCTATTTTAACACTCTGCCTTCTCGGTCTACCTTCAGAGTCCTTGATGGGCTCAATCACTGAGAGAGAGGAAATGAGAAAGATGATTCGAGAATGTAGTAAGCATGATAAAAGGGGCCCCCACAAGGGTTTCCTGTGTATACCTGAGCTCTTCAATACCCAGGGATACAAGTCACTTTTGGAGAAGACAGCCAACCATCCATGACTAAGAACATTGCCTCTTCAGTCCCTGTTCTCTAGGGGTCATATTTCTGAGCAGAGACTCTAATCAAATTCCACTATATCCTCTGTGGAGTCTGAATGCTCAGTTTATCCTCCTTAAAGCACTCTTTCTTCTAAGTGATTTTTTTTCTGGTGCATGGTCTGATGTAGTTCAGGATGGCTATAATGAGGAAGTAACTGAGAAATCCCTGAAATCCTTGATGTTACTCCCTCAAACTTGTGAGTTCTGAGATTACAGGGTGATCCAACATATCAAGGTTTTGTATCATTCTTTTACTTTCGATTGTTTGATTACTTCTCTTATTCTGATGAGTTTTATCCTTGATCATTATCCAATATGCCTAGGGATCCCACTATTAAAACAGGCCAATCTATGGTTCAACTTATACCTCAGCCATTTGTAACAGAGCTCACTCATTTTAAAGGAGTCTAACAGCACAATTTTCAAACAATCTCAACTATCATTCATGATCCTAACAGTAATATGTAATAGCTATATTCCTACTGGCTACTCCTCCATAGAACCTAGTTTTGATTCCCAGAACACACATTTAACATCTCAGTGAATTTTTAGTCTAATGACATTTATTTATTGTTAGTTTCCAATTTAAATCACCACAAATTAGAATGAGCTGACGTTAGAGGCAGCATTTCCTGGTTTCCATAGTGGGCTAAGAAACAGCTGCTCTCCAGGAATCCCAAAGGTTTTCAGTGCCACACTGGGATTACTGAGGCACCCAGCCTTATGGAGTGAACAACAGCTGCAATGTCTGCTCTTCCATTTGGAGACAGACTATGGAACTTCACTAAGTTTTGAGACACCAAGTTTTGCAACAACAACAACAAGGTCTATGAAAAAACACCATTGTGATTCAGCTACTGTTAAAATTATAGCGAGTATAGCTTTTATTTTACAGGATTAGTTTAGCTATCGTGTACTTTATAGGTTTTTTGTTTCTCCAAGTGATGTTGAGAGTATCTCTTTTCAAGTTCTATAAAGAATTGTGTTGGAATTTTGATGGGCATTGCATTGAATTGTCCAATTGCTTTTGGTAAAATGGCCATTTTCACTGTTAATCCTACAGATACATGGGTGGCACACATTTCAACTTTTAAAAATTAAAATCTGTAAAAAAAATATATTCCTAATAATTTAAAATTCCAAGTAGTTTTTAGAAATTCGAAGTTCTTGGTTGTGGCTGCTGTTTGATTAAAAACTGTGTTACACATGTTCTTATTAGAGGACAGAAACTGCATGACCTAGAAGAAATATTTCTAAGCAAAACCAAAATCCAGTTATGTCAATTCATGTTCTGTAGTACTATCTGGCTTCTGAAAGTCACCTTGAACTTATTGACCCAGAGGAGCTAGGAACTCACGTTCTCTGCATAGCAAGGACCAAGCCAACAGGTGCTACACAGTGAGACCTTGTCTCCAATAGCATAACAAAAAATGGGAAAAGATAAGCACATTTAAGCTGCAGGAGCAGTCCTGGAAAAGCTGTACTACTGGCAACATATCAGTAAGTATTTCTCAAGAGTCTTCTCCAAAGCCTGATGTTGCTTATTATTGGAGATGGGTCTACCAAAGGTGTCATCAGGGTACATGATTCCTACTTAAGCCTCCCTCCTCTCTCCCCACAAGGAAAGCCAGTGTGAAAGATGTCATGAGAGTCTTCAGGGGTGATCACAGCTTCTCTGCTTCAAGTGATGGCTAACGTCAGTCCCAAACCAGATCTAACAGCCACACATCTGGCTTTAGGGTAGAGTTTGGGTGCATATCTGCAACCTTGGCACTCAGAAAGTCAGTGAAGGAGGATAAGCAACTCACAGACATTCTCCTCTGTAAAATGAGTTTGAAAGTAGGCTGGCCTATGAAATCCTGGCCACCAAAAAGCAAAAACAAACAAGCAAACAGCATGTTATCACCATACAGTTAAAGAATAACCACTGATTTTCTTTAATCCACAAAGTCAATCCATGCATTTTGACAGATTCAGATACCAGACATGAAACTTCTTCTGTGTAGTGGGCCTAAAATGCAATCGAAAAGTCAGGTTTTACTTCCATAAATGTCACAATATAATTGGCACAAGGGGATGCATCTTGGCTGGCAGGCTGGTTTTCTAGCCCCCATCATTCACAGTTGTATGAGAATGTTAGTAGATTTATCTCCCCTTAGCCTATATAGTACTTTCTATCTCACCATACACAAGTCAGCAGCCAAAAAGTTTCTTGGTGTGTTCCAAATTGGTTTCTCTATATGCTGTAACTAAGATGTTAATCAATAGAGTTTTATAATACTCTTCTGGTTAGAAACCAAAGCAATAGCAATATCCTGTGTTGTTTTAGGGAACAATGGGAACTTCATGACGAACATCTTGAACTGGAACTTTGCTTTAATGGGTTGTGACTCCTGAAACTGTCATCAACCATCAAAAGGTGCCACTGTTGAACTACAGTTATCAGTACTGAAACTGCACACGTTTCACTTTTTCAACATTCAGTCTTGTGTAGGGAAAAGATTCATGGGACATTAGCCTCTGCTTAGAAACTATTGGCTATTGACACATGCAGGGAAGAGGGGTAATACTTGTTTTCATTTGTGTCTTTACCATTAATTAAGCACAGAAGAACAAGTGGGATAACAGTTCTCAGCCTACACTCTGCATGGATGTAGGGATAGACCTAATTGGGGCAGTGAGCAAATTAAGAAAAGACAGAGATATGCATGGATACAGAAAACCTATGATGAGGTGGTCTGGGCTCTTTGATAAGCAAGATGTAGAACACTGGAAGTACTATGTGTTTATTATCTAGAGTTACACAGGGAAGTATGGTATGCAACCAAACAAGGAGTCAAATCTAGCTTATCTCAGTGTAAGTAGTTTTCAAGGGTGTTGAAGTCTCCCACTATTATTGTGTGAGGTGTAGTATGTTCTTTGAGCTTTAGTAAAGTTTCTTTTATGAATGTGGGTGCCCTTGAATTTGGAGCATAGATGTTCAGAATTGAGAGTTCATCGTGGTAGATATTTCCTTTGATGAACATGAAGGGACCTTCCTTAACTTTTTCAATAACTTTTGGTTAAACGTCCATTTTCTTCTATATTACAATAGCTACTCCAGCATTTTTCTTTGAACAATTTGCTTGGAAACTTTTTTTTCCAACCTTTCCCTCTGAGGTAGTGTCTGTCTTTGTCACTGAGGTGTGTTTCCTGTATGCAGGAAAATGCTGGGTCCTATTTATATATACAGTCTGTTTGTTAGTCTATGTCTTTTTATTGGGGAATTGAGTCCATTGATGTTAAAAGATATTAAGGAATAGTGATTGTTGCTTCCTGTTATTTTTGTTGTTAGAGGTTGTACTATATTTGTGTGGCTATCTTCTTTTGAGTCTGTTGAAAGATTACTTTCCTGCTTTTTCTAGGTTGTAGTTTCCCTCCTTGTGTTTTGTTTTTTATCTTTATCCTTTGTAGGGCTGGATTTGTGGAAAGATACTGTGTAAATTTCATTTTGTCATGGAATATCTTGGTTTCTCCATCTATGGTAATTGAGAGTTTTGTTGGGTATAGTAGCATGGGCTGGTATTTGTGTTCTCTTAGAGTCTGTATGACATCTGTCCAGCATCTTCTAGCTTTCATAGTCTCTGGTGAGAAATATGGTGTAAGTCTGATAGTTCTGCCTTTATATGTTACTTGACCTTTGTCCCTTACTGCTTTTAATATTCTTCCTTTGTTTTGAGCATTTGGTGTTTTGGTTATTATTTTATGGGGGAATTTCTTTTCTGGTCCAATCTATTTGGAATTCTGTAGGCTTCTTGTATGTTCATGTGCATCTCTTTCTTTAGGTTACAGAAGTTTTTTTGTATAATTTTGTTGAAGATATTTACTGGCCCTTTAAGTTGGGAACCTTCAATTTCTTTTATACCTATTATCCTTAAGTTTGGTCTTCTTATTGTGTCCTGGATTTGATGGATGTTTTGTATTAGGAGCTTTTTGTTGTGTCAATGTTTTCTATGGTATCTTCTGTACCTGACATTCTCTATTCTATCTTTTATATTCTGCTGGTGATGCTAGCATCTATGACACCTGATCTCTTTCCTAGATTTTCTTTCTTTAGTGTTTTCTCCTTTTGTGATTTCTTTATTGTTTCTATTTCCATTTTTAGATCCTGGATGGTTTTGTTCAATTCTTTTACCTGTGGTTGTGTTTTCCTATAATTCTTTAAGGGATTTTTGTGTTTCCTCTTTAAGGGCTTCTACCTGTTTACCTGTGTTCTCCTCTATTTCTTTAAGGGAGTTATTTATGTCCTTCTTAAAGTCCTCTATCATCCTCATGAGAAGTGATTTTGATCTGAATCTTGCTTTTCTGGTGTGATGGTGTATCCAGGACACATTATGGTGGAAGAACTGTGTTCTGATGATGGCACGTGTCCGTGGTTTCTGTTGCTTGGGTTCTTATGCTTGCCTCTTTCCATCTGGTTATCTCTAGTGCTACCTGCCTTTGCTTTATGTGACTGGAGCCTGTCCCTCCTTTGATCCTGGTTGTGTCAGAACTCTTCAGAGTCTAGCTGTCTCTGTCATCTTGTTATTCTGGGATCTTGTCACTCTGAGATCCTGGTTGTGTCAGAGCTCCTGGGAATCAAGCTGCCTCTGGAATCCTAAGATCCTGGTGTGAACAAGCTCTTGAAATCCTGTTATCCTATGATCCTGGGCATGTTAGAGCACCTGGGAGTCGAACTGCCTCTGGGTATTATGGGACTGGGTGTGGAGCTAGCGCCCAAGATCTGCTCAGGGTACCTGCTCAGATCGGAAGGAACCTGTGCCACTGGCCACCGGGAAGAGTTCCTGCATCCCTGGATCACACTGGTCCCAGTTACTCCCAGTGATAGGGAAGATTTTGTGGCCTCCTCACCTATGATTCTATGATCCTGGGCATGTTAGAGAGCCTGAGAGTTGAGATTTTTCTGGGTGTTTTTGGACTCTGCAGAGCTAGCACACAAGGTCTGCTCAGGGTACCTGCTCAGACCAGAAGGAACTCTGGTGAACCAGGAATTAAATAGTTTTTGTGGGAAGGAATGCCCAGGAAGATAAGAACTTCACAGGCTGAATGATAGGGGGTTATCTCCATACCTCATTACCATGAAGAACTAAAACCATCTGGTTTAGGGCTATATTAGTTGGGAGACCTTTAATCACTGCTTTTATTTCTTTAGTGGTTATAGTGCTGTTTAAATAGTTTAGCTGATCTTCACTTAAGTGGTATCTTTCTAGAAAATCTTAAGAT
>JAPYYD010005525.1:0-12032 GCA_028551405.1 Uromys caudimaculatus | reverse complement strand
CCAGGGAGAAAGGAGAGGACTTTGGGTCTGAGGGTGCTAGTGGCCCCAGTAAAAGGGAATGTCAAGGTGGGAATATGGGAATGGGTGGGCGGGTAGGTGGGAGGAGGAATTCCCTCACAGAGGCGGGGAGGGGGAGGGGACACGGGGTTTCCAAAGAAAAGGGGAATCATCGGAAATGTAAATAAAGTATAAAACAAGCAAACAAACAAACAAACAAACAAACAAACAAAAACCCCTGAAGGTAAAGAGTGATATGTGCCCATAAATACAATTATGTAATAATTAAAAAAAAAAAAAGAATTAGGCAATTTGACAACATATAAAAATTAGCATTTAACCCATGAAGTTATAGACAGGTAGTAGGGCAGATAAAAGCAAGGAGGCAAGAGAATTGCAGAGTCAAGGTTGTGATGTTTGGAAACTCAAGAACAAGAGAAAAAGTTCCCTGTCACATAGAGTCATTTGCTGTGAGCAGAACCTTGCACTCCATGGTCAGAGGTAGGAAGTGTGACATAACACACAGTGTTCACTATGCTTAGGGACAGTCTTCTTCCTCATGAGAAATAAGTTCAACAACAGCATTACAAATACTCAGTCATTCAGGGAAATGGAGCGGATCATTTGCTTTTCTCATTTTGTTGATGAATTGCACAAAGATATTTAACAAAATAAGTGAAGTCACATGGTATATCATTTTCTTTGTTCCAGTGACCAATTACCTTACAAGAAGAAACTTAATGAAGAAAGGTTATTTCAGCCTTCTAGTCTGAGGGGCCATAGGGGAGAGACACAACAATAGGAGCATAAAGTCCAGTAGGAGGTCACAATGATCTGTGTAGACCGGACCTTGGGCAGGGCTGTTCGGCCTCAAGAGCTAGTTCCCTCTCTACCCTCAAAAGACTCCCTTCTTCAAAGTAAGGACTGAATCTTCCATCTTGTGAGCCTAGGAAGATGTTTCTTCTGCAAATCACAAGACATGGACTGTATAGTAAAATTAGTTCCAGAAAAAATATGTTCTTAATGTTTATATTTCTAAACCAATCCTTTCTCATTTTGTAAATAAAACAATTTTATATGTAATTTCCAAATATTGATACATGCAATACTACTAAAATTATATTTCCTTATTGAAACTATTTAGACACACCTGTATGCTCCCATGTACACACACAGTGCACATAAGCATGTCATATACACATCTTTATAAATCAGACTACACATAATGCATTTTTCTTCATTTGCTTCTTTTGGTGGCAAAATGAGCTTATTCTTTGAGAATGAATTTGAGAAAAAGTCTTACATTTTCAATTTGTTGTGCATTGCTTTATGTTCCAGTGCAGATCTACTTGAGGAGCTGAGGGGTGGATAGCTGGCAATAATCCTGGGCTAGACACTCTCAATTCTGACAAAGGTCCCAATTGTATACCCCTAGAGTTTATTCATCCTTCTGATTGAAAACCTGGACAGAGCAATAAAGCAAAAGGTAATTTTAAAAATTATTTTGTTCACTCTGTGTTTCTGAACTAGAACAATTGCAGTCTGTGCAAGTGTACATGTATAGATAGGTGATAATAAACAGATACATTTTATGTTTTGTCTCATCAAGGGTTTTGTAAAGGGAAACGACTGAAGTATGTAAAAAATGTTGTAACCCAGACAACATAATATCAAAGGAGACTTTTGAATTATGTTAACAAGATATGAGAATAGATGCTCCCAGCTCAGAACACAAAAATATTAAATAAAATATGAACTAAGACATGAAGTTGTTTTAAATTAATAAGCTGGAAGGAAAGTAAGGAAAACAACTGGAAGCCAAAAGCAAGACAGTGGTCCTAAGGGATGAAGGAAGCCTGCTTAGCATCAGACCAGGCAGTGTCTTCCCAAGCCCCCTGGCTTGTTGCCTGATGCTAGCAGGACAAGCACATATATAGGATCTAAACCAACTCTTGAGCCTAGAAGTGGTAAAAGATTAGCTCTAAATGTGACCTTACTATTCCCAAATAAACACATCCTCTTCTCTCTCCTCACTCATCGAAATTAAGCAGGATTCCATAAATCCTTTCGTTAGTAAAGATGGGGAATAGCAGAAAGGAATAAGGTGCTTAATTTCCTAAGTTGGTCCTCTTGGCTTCAGCAGAAGGCTAAAAAAATATGAAGCCTTCTACATTAATAATTATCCTGTGGACTTCATAAATATTATGTTAGGTATGAAGTACATGAAATAGATGCACAGATTTTGTCCTGTGGCAGAACTTTAGAAAAAAAAAAACAGTGATAGACAATTATTATGTAAAATAGTGGATTAAATTATAAAAATATTGAATGAATACAGTTTTTTTTTTCAAAAATTGGCTTGGGTGTAACTACTGGCTTTGTTTAATAGAAATGCTGTGTGTGTTGTCCCATATTATACAGTTAATTAAAAAATATCTCAAGGAAATTTGGAAATAATACATTTATTCATATTGCTTGCATGGGTTGAAACTTTTAACTAGAATGAAAGTCTATTTGATTTCATCAGTTTGGGGGATAGTAATATACTGAGCACTGTAGCTCTCGAATAATAAAGCAGTTCACTCTGTTTTTGCATTTTGTGGTGATGATTTATGCATGTCCTTGTGCTAGACGGGGCTAAGCATTGCTCCTTCATTAGTGGTTCCCACAGAAAGTTATGTTTATATTCGAATATTCTGCCCTAGGATGGATCGTATTGTGTGAGAAATAATTACAGGGCAAAAGTGGAGAGCCCCTGCTTAAAATGTATTAGAAATTGTCTTCTTGATGTGCCTCCCTGCTTCCACAGTGTGATTCTGTCTAATTATCCCTGGGGATCTTTAGGTCTCTCCGCCTACTAAGCAGATAATATTTTTAACATCAAAAAATATTTATTTTCAACTTGATAGTTATCTTGAGTCAGACTATGTAAGTAGCCTATTTCCTAATGAAATTATTTCAAGGTTTCCTAAGTCTTACTTGATAATTTTTGTAAATGACTTGGGAACCCAAAACTACCTCATAGCCTGGAGCTATAGTTGGTAATTGTAGAGTTAATTTTTAGGGTGTTAATGTCAACAGCACGGCCTCAGTAGATCATTTTTGACTGATACTTTGTAATCTTAAATATACTAATTGCAACAGCAAAATTACAAATTTTTAGGTAACTTGATAAGGGCAGGATATCAGATGTGTCTAAAGCACAATTATACCTTTATCAGTAGGTAACTAACTTGTAGGTAATTTATAATTTACCTATCTGAAACTTCAATGCACATAATAGTTCTCTTTGGTATACATGTTTAGTTTATAATAAGTTCTCATTCGTGCTCCAATAAAATTTAAAAATGCTAATGACTTCTTTTCTCTTATTCTCTTTAACAGTTAATATTTTGGAAGTATATTCATTTCAATACTTTGGCACTAAACAAAGAACCTTGAAGAAATCTTTTTTTTTGATATTTTATTTACATTTCAAATGTTTCCCCCTTTCCAGATCTCCTCTTTGGAACTCCCCTATCCCCTCCCCTGCCTCTATGAGGGTATTCCCCCACCCACCCACCCACTCTCATCTTCCCTCCTTGGCATTCCCCTATACTGGGGCATCTAACACCCTCAGGCCAAAGGGCCTCTCTTATGTTGAGGTCATTGTTCCAATTGGACTTGAGTTTTATACAGGGTGATAGATATGGATCTATTTGTATTCTTCTACATGCAGAAATCCAGTTAGTAAAGCACCATTTCTTGAAGATTTTTTTCTTTTTTCCATTGTATGGTTTTGGTTTCCTTGTCAAAAGTCAAGTGTCCACTGGTGTGTGGGTTTACTTCTTGGTATTCAACTAAATTCCATTAATCAATCTGTGTCTTTTAATGCCAATAACATGTGGGTTTTATTACTATTGCTCTGTAGTACAGCTAGAAATCAGGGATGACAATACCTTCATTTTTTGTTTTTCAACATGAAACTGAGTATTTTTCTTTCAAGATCTGTAAAGAATGGAGTTAGGAATTTGGTTGAATCTGTAGATTGCTTTTGGTAAGTTGGTCAATTTTACAATGTTAACCATGTCAGTTCATGAGAATGAGAAATCCTTCCATCTTCTGATATCTTCCTCAATTTCGTTCTTCAAAGACTTGAAGTTCTTGTCATACATGTCTTTCATTTGCTTGGTTAGAGTTACACCAAGATATTTTATATCATTGCTGGCTATTGTAAAGGGTATTGTTTCCCTAAAATACTTTCTCACCCTGTTTATTGTTTGTATGAAGAAGGGCTATTGATTTTTGCAGGTTAATTTTGTATCTAGCCATTCTGCTGAAAGTGTTTATCAGCCGTAGGATTTCTGTGGTAGAATTTTTGGGGTCACCTATGCACACCATCATATCATCTGAGAAGAAGATACATTCTTTTGTCTTTAGGTGAAATGTTCTGTAGATTCACGTTAGATTCATTTGATTAAAAACATCACTTAGTTTCATTATTTCTGTTTAGTTTCTGTCTGGGTGACCTCTCCATTAGTGAGATCTGGGTGTTGCTGTCTCCCACTGTTATTGTGTGAGGTTTGAAATGTGGTTACGATTACAGATGTCGATGCCCTTGGATTTGGTGCAATAATATTCAAAGTTGATACAGCATCTTGGTAGAGCTTTCCTTTGATGAGTATGAATTGCCCTTACCCATCACTTTTGATTAATTTGAGTTGAAATTATATTTTATTAAATATTATAGTGGCTACTCCAGATTGTTTCTTGAGTCCATTTGCTTGGAAAAATCTTCTTTCCAGCCCTTCACTCTGAGATAGTATCTATCTCTGCAGCTGGGGTTTATTTCTTGTATGCCACAGAGTGATGGATCCTGTTTTCATATTCATTCTGGTAGCCTCTCTCTATTTATTGGTGGATTGAGTCCATTGATGTTGACAGATATTAATAACCAATGATCATTAATTCCTGTTAGTTTGATGTTGGTGGTGTTAGTGTGTGTGTGTGTGTGTGTGTGTGTGTATGTGTGTGTGTGTGTGTGTGTGTGTGTGTTGTGTTCCCCTTCTGGTTTTGATAGTGTAGAATTTTTTATTTTCTACATTTTCTTGGATGTAGTTGACCTCCATGGGTTGGAGTTTTCCTTATACTATCTTCTGTAGAACTGGATTTGTGGATAAGTAATTTTTATTAAATTTGACTTTATCATGGAATATCTTGTTTTTTCCATCTATAGGGATGGAAAGGTTTGTTGGGAATAATAGTCTGGGCTGACATCTATGGTTTCTAAGACACTGCAAGACATCTGCCCAGTCTATTTTGGCTTGTTGAGAAGGCAGGTGTAATTCTGATAAATCTGAATTTATATGTTACTTGGCCTTTTTCTCTTGAAGCTTTTAATATTCTTTCTCTGCTCTGTATGTTTAGAATTTTGATTATTATGTAGCTTTCTTTTCTTGTCCAATCTATGTGGTGCTCTATAAACTTCTTGTGTTTTTTTTATAGGCATCTATTTCTTTAGGTTAGGGAAATTTTCTTCTTTGATTTTTTTGGAAATATTTTCTTGACCTTGAACTGGTAATCTTCTTCTACAACTACTGCTATTATTCTTAGGTTTGGTCTTTTCATAGTCTACCAGATTTCCTGGATGTTTTATGTCAGAAATTTATTAGATTTAACATTGTCTTTGGCCAATGTATCCATTTCCTCTATTGTATCTTCTGTCTGAGATTCACTTTACCATTTCTAATATTCTGTTAGTGATGTTTGTGTATGTAGTTCCTATTCTCTTACCAAGGATTTTCATCTCCAGAATTTTTCAGCTGGTGTTTGTTTTATTGCTTCTAATTCCATTTTCAAGTCTTGATCAGTTTTACTCATTTCCTTCACCTGTTTAATTTCATTTTCCTGTATTTCTTTAAGGTATTTCTTCATTTCCTCTTTAAAGGCCTTTATCATCTCCATTAAGATTGGATTTAAGGTCATTTTTTTTTTGTGTGTGTGTGTGCTTCAGCAAACGCATAATATCTGAATTCATAGAAAAGTCACTTTTAAAAATGCAAATGATATGGCTACAGAGATGGCTCTGGCATTCAGTTCCAAGACCCACATGTGGCTAACAACACTGTAATTCTAGTTCCAGAGAATCTTGGATTTGAGACTTTAAGAAGAAGAACTTGGCATATATTTGAGTAAGGTACCTAATCTACAATGTAAATTTTATGCTGGCACTTCGCTTGTTGGCTTGTCACAATGATCTATCAGAAAAATTTCAGTGAGGTGTAGAAATAAATACACAGGTGAGAGTCCATGATTCAAAACGATTCCAGGGGTTCAGAAGGAAGAATGATTAATTTGACAACTATTGAGTAAAAGACGTTTTAAACATCAACTGCATTGTTGCTGCCAAGTTGCTAGAACTCCTTAATAAAGTGTTCTGTGGAGCTTGGGATCAGGTATCAAACCAGAAAGGACTCCACATTTGGCATAAGGACCTGGCCTCTTTGAGCTTAGTCTCCAAATTTTATCTTTTCTAACCAAGTGTCAGTATTACACACTTTCCCAAGAATGAAGAGTAAGCATGCTGTGTGCACACAGGCACATTATGCTTAGGCTCTCAAAGCATTAGTGTGCGGTCAGAATGGAGTTTGGAAAGATTTTGGAGAACAGCTTCTGTGTTTTTGTGTGTATTGCAATTACATGCATTATAATTCTCAGATGTAGATGGTCGAGTCTGACTTGACTGACTTAAGCAGAGAGTAAGCTCTCAGTATGAGTGGATCAAACAATTCCAGTTAGGATATAAATAAAATATTAGTCAAAATTATATCACCGAATAGGAGCCGGGTTTTTGAATATATGTCTTCTGTAGATACTACAGAATACTCCTATAGAAGCACTGAATGTGTTCCACAGTCACAATTCACTGTTAGAATTCATTCTCCACTGAATGTATTTTGCCAATGACCTCCTTTCTGTGTTATCTTAACAGTAAATCGGTAGAGTGTCTCTGACGTAAAATCTAGGTTATGCATCTGCATTTAATTAATGTACAAGGAAATTGGAAAGCAATTAGGTGGCATTGACACTTTCAAAGGATGAGATCATTGCTGCATTTCTCTGAAAATATTTAAAGTATAATGGATACTGCCTCTGTGTCAGACACTGCTGTAGGAGGTTATTCTTACAATGTGAAACATTCACTAAGCTGAAAGACATTCAGGCCATTACATAAAATATGCAAACTTTATTCATGTTTCAGAACACATTCCGAGAGGAGCTCTAAATAGAGATTGAATGGTTTTAGATTAATTTATAGTCTTCTTTCCTCAGCATGAAGATAAAGTAACTATTCTCCCTAGGTTGAACTACTTTGTCAACTCTGGACATTTTTCTACAAATGCATTCAATGAAAAATATTAGAAGTGGTTGAGTAAGATATTTTATGGTGAAAACGGACCATGGAGGTTAGGAATATAATTTCTTTAGTCACTTTCGAGAGAACCAATGAACTACCTTCTAATTTTGTCCTTCAGAGTCTTCAAATTTCTTGGTATCTATTAAATTGTTCCTTGCTAGCTGGGCAGTGGTGGCTCACGCCTTTAATCCCAGCACTTGGGAGGCAGAGGCAGGTGGATTTCTGAGGCCAGCCTGGTCTACAGAGTGAGTTCCAGGACAGCCAGGGCTACACAGAGAAACCCAGTTTTGAAAAAAAAAGAAAGAAAAATAGAAAAAAAAATTGTGCCTTGCTGAGCACAGAAAATCAGTGATGAGAAACAAATAGTGGAGGGCCTTCATTTATTTTACCTCAGTTAAGTTTTTTGTTTCAGTATCATAATATGTGTAAAACTGAATAGTCTCAATGTATCAAAAAATGGGGAACGGAAGAGGGAAAGGGGGACTGGAAACAAGAGAATAGGTGAGTGTTAGAAGTGTGAATATTAAAACATGAGACAAATAGTCTACATTTTCAATCAGATGCCCTCATTTTCTTTGGAAGCCCATTTCCTTACCACATTTGCTCTTGAAGCACAGAAATCAATTCCATCTCTGTGAATCTACTTGTGGGTCACTATTAACATCCTACTCATGGACTTTCAGTTTTCCAGTCTGGTATCTTAATCATTCTTGACCACTTTCTTCCTGGAAACTTTCTTCCTGTTTATAATGTCCTGACATCTCATCGATTTCTAATGTGCTGCGTATGTTTTTACACACTAGATTTTTTTTCATCTCCATAGTTTGCTTAGTTGGTAGTCTCTTTAATTTTCTCTTCCATGTTATATATTACGTGCATTTCACCTGTGTTAGTTTGATCCATTTGACCACATAAGTAATATGCCCTGTGAATCCCAGAGGTCATGTACCATATGGCTAAGTATTGATGTTGTACGTGTGCAAGTAAATGCTCTATTACAGATATGGGTTATATAATATACAAATATTCCTCTTGTGCATATAGCCCCATTAGGGTTTGTAACATCTGTGTTAATATTTGGTTCAATGAGAGATATTTTTCAAGCAGCTGGCAAAATGAACACACATTTATTTTGATTATGAGATTGAGTGATAAAAAGATTAAATATGTAATAATATTCCAAGTTTAGTATCTTGTGGCAAAAAAGAATACAAGAGTATACTACTGGACATATTTTAAAACAGTAATCTTTATATTCTGACCACTCATAAGTATATGAAGTATAGAAGGGCATGGCCATTTATTGCACACATTATGGTTCCTGTAATACTTACACTTAATAAATATTTACAGAATAATGAAGGTATTGAGAGTAGGACCAAATGTCTCTGGTTTTATATACCAACTATTTTCTTCCAGGAAATCTTAGGTGCTCAGTAAATTTCACTGAACAAAATTTTAAAAACTTTTCACAAACTTATTACTCAAAAGTTATAGATAAGTAGCTAAAGATTGTTAACAGATATTCTTAATTTTAAGCATAGCTTTGCTAGGAAGAAATATGCAGAGGAAAAACAAGTGCAGTTTCTGAAACCGTAGAGTCCTGGCTCTGAGAAGAGAATTTTTTTCTATCATATCCCACTGAGAGTGTTGGCACATGTGCAAATACATAGATGTATCTCCTCCTAACACACATTCTGCCAAACAATAACAATTATATTTTTTCAATCTTCTACACTAAATAAGAATACTATGTATGAAGAAATAACTGTGTATAGCATAGGTATCTAGTTAAAATATAATGTATCACATTACATCCATGTCCCCTGCCCAGCAAAGAAGCAACCAGCTGAGGGAGTCCTGAGGATATTGACAGAGACCACACCTGCCAGTCCAGAAACTCATAAAAGTGTTAATGAGGTGAAAACACAGCTTGAAGTAAAGGCAAATGAAACCTAATGATGAATTTAACGCTGTTCTGAATTGTACTCTAGTAAACATAACCATGAATTGCTTTATGAAAATATAAGTCACTGATAATTTCGAAATATCCAAAGTCATCCTAGACAAAGATGGTGGCTTGGTGCTTCGTGGTTATTGAGCTATCGATAGTGTGTCTGATCCCTTTCACTCCCTACTGAATAATATCCGTATTCACTTTATTAGGTTTCTCATGACTAATATAATGAATATATAATATAAAAGGAGATTGATTGGATCAGTGTACAAGCTACACTCCAAGGAGTTCTACAATGGCTGTCTGCATGTACAAAGGCTGTGACTCTAGTAGCTGCTTGGTCCAGAAGCCTGGAAACCTCAGCTGCCCCAGTTGGACACTGAAGGCTTGGAGAACTTCTGAAGACTTAGTTGTTTTGTTCACTTTGGTTCCCAAAGAAGCTGGGATTTGGTGTTAGCAAAGAATGTCAGCGACAGCAGCAACAGAGTAGATGTGTCCACTGGCAAGAGTGAAGGTGGGCAAGCAAGAAGTGTACCTTCTCCCTAATACCATATTGTAGCATGTAATTTTGAGGGAACCCATGCTTTCTCCAGCTAGGTGCCGGCATCTGTGGTTACACTCAGCTCTCTAAGCAGCTGTCTGGCCCTGGTTCCTTGGCTTGTTAAGCTGACCAAACCAGTTTTTCCTCAAAATGCCTAGAACTAGTTGCTTGTATTCCTCAGGCCATCCACCTGTGGTCTACAGAACACCAACAACCACTCTGGTCTCACTCAGCTCCCTCTAGCCCCATGAAAGGAAAACCGTATATATATGCATACACACACACACACACACACACACACACACACACACACACACACACACACCAGATTTACATCGATATATCTCCAACCTCAATATGCCTGTGCAAAGAACATACAACTCAGTTAATATATTTACAAGCTGCATGCCTAAATTGGGCAAATATGCCACTACATTACTCTATTGTTCAGCTATGAAATCGCTAGCTAGTTGTGGGTCCTCCAAGCCACGTGGCTCTGCTCCATCTTCTACCTCTTCTCCCTCCATCCTTCATCTAGTCTCTCTTTCCTTCCTTCCTTTCTGGCCTTCTCTAAAACTTTCAGCCCCACCTTTTCCTACCACTGCCCAACCACAGGCTCTAGCCTTCATTTTCAGTTAAATTGGGGAGCAGGTTCATGTGGATTCACCTGAGTATGTGATCTGCTCCTTATATTTTGATTTAGCATCAAAATATAAACAGCACCAAGGCAATCCACAACATAAAAGACATTGCTCCTAAAGGAGGGTCTCTTTTCAGGCAATTATGCCTACAAAATCCTCTTAGACACACCAAGGGGCACATCTCTTAGTAGATTCCAGATGCCATCAGGTTGATAACCAAGACTAATCATTGCATTAATAATAATTTATGAAATTAAACTCCTTTTCCAATACAAAATAGAAGTAAAGTTACTTGAAGACTGTATATTAAGAAACATACCAGCAGACTAGTCATAAGCAGATGCACATGTCCTTGTTCACGGTGAGAACAAATGATGGCATGATTACCTGAAGCCCTCATAATCATTCTTCCATTTTAATATTTTTAAGATGCAAGATTGTTGTTACTATTTTCACAAATCTAAACAAAATGACAGAGACCATCCCCAACCTGAGATTGCACAGCATAGAAGCGGTGATGTAAATTGGCTGGATTCCTTTTTGACTGAAGTCTCCCCCACAATGCTGCACAGAATAATCAGATTATATATAATACAAGAAATCAATGAAGATGTTGAACATGTGATTTGAAAGCAACCAAAAATTGTTCATTTATCAGGTTTTCTCTGAAGTTGCTAAATTGCTAGTTAAAAATTAAAACCTAATAAAAATTTTAAGATATTATTATTAGAAATATAAATTTGTAAAACAAATTTTAAAGGCAAATAGGCTGATTCTTTCAGACTGTAACACAATATGCCCATGTGATTAAGCTATCTTACTCACACATACTTAGCCAAATGATTTCTAAAACTTATGTCCACACAGACATATATCCAAATGTCTGTAAAATTTCAGTCATTCTATCTGAGTTTGAAAAAAAAAAAAAAAAACATGATATCAAACAAATGATAGAATAAAGAACCTATTCTACTGGAATTATATTCAATGGGGTTTTATTTACCCACAAAATGATTAGATTATTAAACCATGGAAGAGATCAATTGGTATAAATTCATATTATTATGTGAAAGATTTTTATTATACAAAAATGCCAATTACATGACATCAAATACACATCACATGAAACTCAAACAACAAAACACTATGCAGATGGTAACAGATCAATGTTTCCCAGGACTTCAAGAACACAGAGCAGAAAAAATAGCTGAATTGGTAAGGGGAATATTTACAGTGGTAAAATTGATTTATTCATATTTTAATGTTAAATATATATCACCATGTGCACTAAAATAAGTGAATCTTAAACTACACATGTTGAATCAAAAGTCATTGCTTGGAATTCTCAGTAGAGATTTTAGAGTTTAATAAAAATGGTCTAACGGTAGTTAGGAATAATGTTGATATGTTGTAAAGTGACTATAGTAGGTTCTCTTAGAGGGGCCTCTTTAACTTAGGGAAGTAATTATCCTTAAACACACAGATATATAAAGCTCTCAC